>CM050421.1:15904064-16211564 GCA_027564155.1 Gymnocypris eckloni scoliostomus
TCGCTCAACTCTAATTTGCTTGTGATTTTGTGTGTCCCGAGTCGATCTGAAAGAGAGAATGGGCTGTGGAGACCAGAGCGGTTTCTGTCATGAGGAGATGGAATGCTCAAGCAGACCCACATGAATGAGTCACTATGGAAACAGTCGAAACGTTCCAGAGGAACTTGTGTACACATTGCGCCATGTGTGCCCAGCGAACTGAGAAGAAAAGTAAAATTCTTACGTGAGACAATGGACACACTCTTTACACAAATAGAGGCACACTTTCAACGTTTCTCTCGGAAGGGGAGAGTTGTGGAGTGTATAGAAATGATTCCATATAATGAGATGTTTGGATTAATGGTTGTTTGAACTTTGTTTCTTTATTTTTGTGCTAAAAACAATGCTGATAGATGTGTTTATTGAAATAAATGTTTTGCCTCATTAAGTGTAATGGTTCATAAAATGAGTGGATGAACCCTTTGTATAAGTGCCGCTAATTATTTTGGCATATATGGTGATAAACTACCCTCACAGAAGGATGTCATGGAGCGCTGCATTGTCTGAAAGATCTCTTTCTTTTTTTGGCCCACACCAAAAGCCCTCGAGCAAATGCTCTTTGGGCCACCAAGAAACATTGATTAGTGTCTGATTATATAAAACCGGCCATGAACAAAGCGATTCCTCAGCTGTGCTTAAAAGCAAGAAGAGTTCTCAAGAGTTCAGATCCATTGAGTATTACTGTTGTTTAATAGAACCATATGAATGTGCTATTGCTGCATAATCGCAAGTAGACGTATCTGTGTGGGCGATGACAGTGCGGAGAACAGACGCGCTGACCTTCTGTACAGAGTGTTGGCGACCGTCCAAGAATACAACAAGAGGCGGGTGTCAATGGCACATATTCTGCAGAACCTCTCCGAGCTAAATCTAAAAGCCGGGTGTTATGTCTGGGACAGATTTGAATCTCACAACTCTTGGTCCAATCCTATTTCTAATTAAAAAAAATTACCTGTGCTATGAAGTTCCACAGGGTTCCTTTCACTGCCTTCCTGAGAAGCAATACTCGCTCTCGTGCACACATCAATACAACCACATGAATGGCTTAGAAACGGTACTTTCTGCATGTCTCTGAAGAGGCGAACCATTACATTTGTTTTCATATTCAACTATAGTACTCATATTGTGAGCAGAAACCAAAATGTGGAGACGGCAACTCGCAACCACAACCCTTGAGTAACCTTATAAACACATTGGCTAATGAATGTCAATTAGGTGATGTAACACAGCCGATTTCAAGCTGTGGATCTTGTAGAAACAAGTGGGACGTAAGTGTGAGAATGGTGCCTTCTCCGAAATGTGAAGTTCTCAATGTCAATGAACATGTTCATTGGTGAGCATAACATAACACATCATAGATCCCAGCAGCATTTCCTGCACTGCTTTCAGTAGCCCAAAAGTTCAAGTTGGCAAGACTGCAATTGTGAATAGAACTTTTGACTGTCTGATTGGACACATTCACAACATTGTTGTATATTATATGTAATATCTAAACAATTTGACTTACATTGGAAAGTTTTGGTCTTAACTGCTATGTAGTTACATCAGAAATAAGTAGAATGTACGTATTGTGTTCATATTTTATTTAAAACACTTTTGCTGTTATTGAGGTGGGATACGAATAAGGTAAAAGAAAGGTTTGGTGGTATGGCTAGGTTTAAGGGTGGGTTAAGATGTAAGGGATGGGTCAACAGTGTAATTACAAATGTTATTATATAAATGTATTACAGATGTAATTATATGCAGGTATTTGTTTAAATAAAAGTACAATTAAAAAATATGTATGTACACAATAAGTGCATTTTATCAAATATTAATTTAAATGAAAGTACATACTAATTTAGGCCACCTAATATAAAGTGGGGTCCGTCATTACTTCAATACAGTCATTAGGCTGCTCTTACCTTCTCTGCCCACAAAAAATATCACTTTATATCTTTATCACTACACCCCACAATCCTGTCGTTAATGGTTAATATTATTATAGCATGTTTGTTTGATAAGTCAACGCAACCAGTTGGCAGATTCTTCTGCTTGTTGTTTAAGCTGTCAAAGAACCAGGTAGAATTGTTTTCCTTATTCCGCAAAGAAAAACAAAGCTTTATGATTATCGGCCAAAAACTGCACCTGAATGCAGAGGAAAATTGGGCCTAATGAGTCTTTCCATTCAAAGATGAAGTGTACAGCCATTGGTGTTACGTGCAAAGAGGGTGAAGCTGGAAAAACCTAAACTTACATCTTGTGGGTGGAACTCGACACATGTTAGGCCTGGCGTGGTAAATACTTCAGGCCCTTTCACACTGATGGTTGAACCCCGAATGTGTAAGTCTGAAACTTCTCATTTTGACCCTGGTGATAATGAAGTGTTGACAGCTTATATTGTTTTTATAACACTTTATACCTACAGTGATTCTGGAAATGTTTTCTTGGGCATTTTTTAGTCTTCCCACACCTTAAACAGAAACAGCTATACAAACTGAAGTTCAGCAGGGCTTGTGTCAACAGCAAAGTCTGCTGGTTCTGTGTTTACGAACATGTGTACAGTTATACTTGCTCCCTAATCACAGTAATACTGCAAAATGACAAAATTTTCAAATTATGTTTTTTTTCAGCTGTATTGTAATGCTACCAGATATTTGGATCCAGATCTTTGATACACTCCTTTGTGTGTAATATTTTTCATACAGATGAACAACAATTTTCTAATGCTACAGACAAATAAATCAGAAACCCTCCGGGCCCTAAAATCCATTTCAGATTTGAACACGGGTTTACCGCAACCTAACTCCTAAGTCTCATCTGTGATTTGTATTAGAGTAAATTTAACCCAACAGCAACTCTGAATGAAGAGTTAAACAAAGTAAGCTGTTTTGTTTAGAATTTTTTTATTGTTTCTTTTTTTGTTTCATTTTGTTTTGGATGAATGTAAAGCTATGAAAAAAGCAGAAGTTGAACGACGAAAGGAGACTTAAATATCTGTCAAACAAGGTTAGCTTAATCTGTAATTGATACTGTATGTGACACAATTTCATCTCTTCTTTATACTTGAGAAAAATAAACACTTGTCATGATTTATAACATAAATAAACACTTTATATCCTTTTTAGGGCTCCCATCACATACTACATGAATCATATGCTCTTTGTGATTGCTCCGCCTAACATTTTAGTTATTAGTCACCAGAGGCTCCATAACTCAAAGCAAGAGTAAATTTATGTGCTCCCTAGCTTCGCGTTCTCTCTGAATCGTTTTCAGGTGATCAACTATCTAGTCGGCAATTGTACCTACCTTTTGTGGTGATAAACCGAAGTGATCTGCCCTAATTCTAACAGAAGCACATTTTAACTAATTCTAGTTAACATTCTAATCAGTAAAATCTGACATTGAAATAGCATTCTCTCTACTAGAAATGTAGGAAGTGAAATTGTATCTTTCAAAAAAGAACTTTAAGATCATTGGATTTAAAATACATTTTTAATTCCCTCTGGTCATGTTTATCTGTCAGCATACTCAAGTTGCAGTCAGTGCGTGTATGTATTTTCTCTCTGTTAATCTGTTTAGGCCTTGAGTTTGACCATGAACAGAACACATTTAGCCTCCTGTGGTAATCATTTAGCTAAGCAAGACATGCCAAATATTTTTTCTACACCAAGAAAGAGCAAGACATAGATCCATCACCCCAGAAAGAACCATCCAGGGTTCATCTCACAGGTGTAATATTCCCTGTTGATGTATAAATGTTAGTGTTTTAGGGTAAAGGTGCCATGTAAGTAGCTGGCAAACATTGATTTGACTGTACCACCTGGGAGTTGTTCATGAAAGCAAGCTCCAACCTGGATGAGCAGGTTCCCACCATCACCAATAACAAAGCATTCTATGTGGATTCAATAATATCCACAAAACAGATTGCCATTTTCTCAACAACAAACCCAAAGCAGCCCTGAGGCATCCTCAGTTAAAAGTAAAGAGTGTTTAAACAGGGTCTGTAGCAGAAACAAAACCGTTCAACAAAAAGATGAAATGAGCCATGCATTCAACAAGCAAAGGCCAAACAGTACAAAAACAAGCTTCTGCAGAAGTTCATTCAGGGTGCATGAGCAAAGACTTCATGTTTGCAGCTGCTAACATGATGTCTGAGAGAAGATGTGAGTGTTAAGGAAATCAAGAAGTTATGTACTTGCTTTGAGAAAACTACCCTACAAAAACAAGATGTGCTATACCTGCTTAAAATATTTTATATATTTGGAAATATGTTGAAATGTGTAATGCAGATATATTGACAGTATCTGCAAAGTATTTTCATATGAACATATTTTAAAACATATTATTTTTGGCCTATTTACACAGTTTTCTAGCTTTGTATATATGTGTATGATATAAATATATTTTATAACAATTTAACGGGGCTTCACTCACCTGTTATTTATTTTAACCGATCAAGGGAGTTTGTTTTAGCTTAAAATTAGTCTCTTGTATACACATTAGGGAGAAAGATGTTAGTTTATTCATTCGTGGAAAAGTTCAGGAGAGAAACCGTTGTAAAGTATGTTGCTGATATTCTATCCCCTCAATCACTGAGACAGGGTAAAGGAAGCCTGTTTAATTTTTGAAACCGACCAACCTGCACAGTTTTCCCAAATACAGTATGGGATTGGTTGCCCCTGAGAGCTTATACTGGCATTATCCCCAGATCACCTTTCATACAGAATGAATTCATTTCCTGGATTGTCTGGAATGCTTTCATTTACTTGTATAGGTTTTAGCCTAAAGGTTTGGCTATAAAGAACCTAATTTACCTTCAAGTGTAAAACATTAAGAAATCCATCATGACCATAATAGTATGCCAAAGGCAGGTGTTTAATTATGAAACCTTTGGCTTGTATTCTTACAAAGGTTACAGAAAGAACAATACATAAGTACAGAATGTGTGAACGTAAAAAGAATATGAAAACGAAATGTGTTCCAGAGAGACTGTCAGTGGGGATTTTCAGTGAATAGATGGTGACAAATGTCTTTGTTTATTCAACTGATTTGTTTAGAAGCACTGATTCATTCAAGAACAAAACAAGTGAATATGAGTGAGTCACTGAATCTTTCACTTAAAGCTGCTGCAACCAGTTCTGCCGCTGCTGTTTGTGTTGGGTGGGAGGAAAAAAAACAGACAACTTAAATGGCAATAATGTGTTCAAACTTTAAGTTAGTCATTATTTACATGTTGTATTGAACTTTTGAATAACAGTTCACTACAGCAAGGCCTGAAGCCTTGTGTTTCCGGTTGAATCTTGTTGATATTCAGAAATACAGGACTCTTCTCCTGTGATAGGCCTACTGCTACATCATACAGTAACTTCAGGAATGTAAATGTATGCAATTTAACTTAATTTGAGGGGCTTACATTGGCAACCAGCTCTTGCACATGAAAACTGCAGTAATGTTAAAGCTGTTTTGCTTGTTTTTTGCTTTCATGCCCCAATATAACTGGTCTGACAATAAGGTACATGACCATTTAGACAGTTAGAATTATGAATGATGGATTGAGCTTTGTTTTAATAGCAGAAAATGTGAATAATACCAACCCTAGAAAGACCACATGCTGTAGGCTACATTTTTCTGATAACTTCTCAATATTCTTCTGAGTAGGATCTGAAAATTCAGGTATTTTGTCTCTGATCAAGTATCTTAATGCTGAAGAGATGTATGTTGAAGTATGTACCATGTTTTACTCTCAGATCTTAATTTCACATGGAACTTAGGTCCAGATTTACTATACAGGGCAAATAAGCATTGGAGTGCAATTCCATAAAAACATGCACATTAAAGAACAACGCAACATCTAATTTACATAATGACCAGTCATGGCATTCTACCAAGAGCAGCACAAATTAACACCTGCGTTAAGAAATACTTTTTTGGGATGTTAAATAATGTACAAAAAACAATCAACAGACAAGCGCAAATCTTAGTAAATCACGTTTCATGGTTAATTTAAATACTCTCCTCCCATAAAATTACAGATCAAAAGGGAAACTCCTACAAATGCATATTCAATTAGGTGAGTCGTAAAATTAACTGTCCACACCAGCGCCAATTTCACACTGCGTGTCTTCAGTAAATCCTGGTAATAGTTTTTTAATGCCAAATCAGGGTTTGAGTTGGCACAAGCTGATAGTAAATCCTGCCCTAAATCTGCAAAGCGTTAACCGTACAGCCCAAAAAAAAATATATAATTCTTGCAAAGTTGAACTACACACTTAAGGCACCATTAATTCACAGCTGAATCCATGCAATCTAGAATTTCATGTGAAGGTGTAAAATTTTCCTATACAGATTTTGTAACAGGTTCAAGTTGCCACAGAAAGCTTTGGTTTGGCTTCTGTGTGAGCTGTGTCATCACTCTAGCGTCTTTGTGGCTGAAAACACCTGTTGGATTCTCATCTACCGTACAACAAAGTGCTTTTCACTTATTAACAAGTATTTTTTTTTAAATGTATTGAAACTTCTAGTGCAATTCATCAGAAATTCCAGTGGTATGAGCTCTAGGTATTGCAAAAAATTTGGACAAAGAAATCCACCCATTTTCAAGACAGTAGGACGCATCTTTCCTCTGTGAATGAACGCTTGAGGGATCTTGGCTGCTACTGGCAGCTGGACTAACAACCCATGATTACACACAGGAAAGATAGGGTGGAGTTCACTGAAGTCTTTCCTTCAAGCTAGCTTCCTTTTCCTGTCATTTCTTTGATACGAATAATTGTATTTTTGTGCCTGAATTGACCTTTGTATCTTTAAAACACCCTAATACTGCAGATTGTGTGTTATTACAGTGTTTTACAAGATTGCAAGGTCCTCTACGGGCCGTGTTACATGAAAAGAGCCTATTTGTGAACAGATACGGTCTCAATTTCACCTGTGACCGACTGTGTCATGGCTTTGTATCCATAGCAAATATCAACCAGTGGTAATTGATGGGTAATTGTCGTTGGACTAAGAGGCAGACATTTAACGGTCACTGGTCTGCAATAATCGCCTTCTATTATCCTAATTTGGATGAGTGAGGGCAAACAAAGCTGTCAAACAGCACCAGTGAACAATGGTTATCAATGTCTTTGGCAGTTGAGTCATCTGGGAGCCCATCCACATGGTCGCTGTTAAGATTTTTTAGGGAAAACAGAAAGACTTCCGAACCTCACTTTGTCCTTTTTTTACAGAAATGAAACATGCTGCTTTGAGTTCAACTCTGAAACTTGTTTTTTAAGCATTTTATACTAGGTCTCCCCATGTAAGCAATCATGGAAAAGATGTTTCCTTCTTTTCCCCCCTTGTTTATTTCCTGTTATGTTGATGAAATGGCAACAAATGCTTCTTAACCCAACCAGACCTGGTTCTTGATTACTGAACCACATGGATTATGTGATATTTTTTGTAAATTTGAATCTGAAAGCAAGGTTGATCTAGGTTAGAATGACTTCACTGCTCGAAGACAGTATGTCTGTGAAAATTTACCACACTTGTTTCCATTTGGAAATTTTGAGTGTGACTTCTGCTGCTATGCTCAGTAAATATTAACTACACCGGTAAGAACAAGATGGACATGGCGAAATAAAGAGAGGGAATGTTTTGCCCTGCCATTTACTTGGCAGTGGAAAGAGAGGGCAAGGAGCCGAGACTCTTTTGGGGTCTAATTATGACTTGCAGATGAAGAGAAACCACAGGAAAGCCATAGATACATTCTCTCATTTCAGGACCGCTGGAACATCTCTTGCTAATATAGGGATTCCATCCCTGAAAAGAAAACTGTGAATTAACCTTTCTGATGCATTTCCTCCATTTTGTTGACTATTATGCCTGCATATTTCAATTTGAATTGGGAAAAGGAAATATATTGGCAGCGGTGACCATCTTTCTCCACTATATATGAGGTTGAAGCTCAGTATTTGTTGCCTTTTAGTATTTTATGTCTGCGTGTAGTGTAATTGCACATGTTACGGAGGCCTGAGGGAGCTTTTGTAGCAATGCTGGGCAGAGTGTGTGAAGTTACATAACCATGTTGGAAACAATGCACTACAACTGCTTTTCTCCAGACAGCCCTACCAAACACCGTATTGCTGCAGTAACAATTGGATTCACAAATGGTCAGATGTAATATCAGTCAAACATGTAAACGGTAAACATGTAATCTAGAAGATCATTTTAGAACTGCAAATAAGTATGTATCCCAAGAAAGATTATATTTATGGTAAATAGGGAAACAATTAACTCATATCCTGTTTTGAAATACAAGCCAGAGATTCTGTTGACTGACTGATGAAGTGTTTTGGATCATCTACTAACCAAAGTGGCTTTCTTATTTTTTTATGTAGTGAAACGGAGAAGCTTCCTTCATCCTTCATCAGGCATTTAGTAGTCAGATATGATTAACATCTACATTTAAATGTATGCAGTTAGCAGACCCCTTTATCCAAAGTTTGATCCACTTACAACAGAGGTCCAATTAAGTATTTTGCTCAAAAGTTGTACATATCAGGCTGCAGTTGTGTGTATCAAAATGTAGTGCAAATCAACAGTGTGCAAGTTATTCCATCTGTGAATCTGGCGTCGTATTTATTTTATTTTTATATTGACTTGACATGTGGCTTCAGTTGATGTCATATAATTTATAGACCGAGATGATTTGATGGAACACATACGTGCAGGGTCCAAAATAAACTAGCATACAGTGGTGGTGGTAAATTGAGAAAATGTACTGGCCATAAATATGTTATCACCAGCATTGAAACTGTTTTGTGCATTATATCCTTATTTTATTAATGATAATAAATAGTTTTTTCACAATAAGTTTAAAAAAAAGATTTGGCCTCCCAGATAAACTTGTTATAAGTTTTTTTCTTTTTTTTAATCTCTTTTATTTTATTTAGTCATTGTATTAATTTGATGGGCAGCCAACATGTTTTATTTAATTGCCAAAATATTATTTTATCCTTGCATATGGTGGGTGTTCATTTTGGACTGGCATGCCTCTTTTGCTTTGTTCAGTTATCTGAATGCACTGAAAAAAGAAAATTTGTGCTGGACAGGGTAAACCACTTTGATTTTTATAGAACAGTTTTAATATAAGGTTAATAAAAACAGATAAAGCAGTAGTATTTCTGTGTTCATGTATATTTATATTTACATCATGAGAAAGGAAGCATGCAGGAAGACCATTTGTGCTTAAAGTAAATATTAGCAGCTCATCCTGGGCCAGGAGCGCATTGTCGCCGCTCTCACTCTCTGACCTCAGTTCAGATAATGATCCTAGTTTAAGGATGCATTTCCTCAACAGGATACAGTCTACATCCTACTATTTACATCTGTTATTTCAACCTAGTGTGTCTCTATGGCCCTTTGTCGCACTTAACATATGGCTGACACAGATATGCATTTCCAAAATAGTTTTACAGTCTACAGGTATGTAAACAGAAGTTGTGTGACACAGATATACAGTGAAACTATGTTCTTTAAAAATCATCAAAATGCACGTCAAGGTCAGATGTGATAGCCACTGATTTTAACTCCAGACTTCATTTTAATATTTCAGAGATAAATAATTATAAAATTGTTAATTACAAATAATAAAGTTCTTAAAGGTAGATTTACCCCCCCAAAAAAATTGTCATCATTTTTTCTAGAACATGTCATTCCAAACCTGTATGAATTTCTTTCTAATTTGAGAAATTCAAGAAATGTTTGTCCATATAAAAATCAAGGGAAACCCAAATGGTTTGGTAACATTCTACAAAATCGTATTTTGTGTTCAACAGAAGAAAGTCATTTGGAACAACATGAGGGTAAGGAAATGATGTTTATTAGCAGTAACTTTCTAGCAGTCTATCTCAAAATCAATGCTTTACTGTCAAGTGCTTTTCTCTGTGACAAAAAAAAATGCATTATTAAGTTTGTTGCATTTGTCGTGAATTCAGTAATGTCTATCAGTATTTGTTCCTGTCCTGTTTTATTTATTCATTTATTTACTCCAATTGAAGGCCCTATGACCCATCAAAACATCCAAGGTGGAATTTTTGAGCCGGATGGAATCTATTTGTCCAGGTCAATTGGACAAGAATGTTATTTTACATTTTACAAGCTCCCCAGTGATTTTGAGGGGGCTCCATATAAAATTCAGTGCACAGGGCACAGAATTCCTAGTGACGACCCTGCTTCTACCTATAAGCACTATTTAGTATTTGACAGATCATCTTGCACTTCTAAGAATCTATGCAGAAAGGGTCATCAGAAATGTTTGGCAGAAGCATCAAATCATCATCTTTTTCTTAATTTATTCATCTTTCTCTGTAGTACTTACACTGTGTCCACTTAAGAAAACAGTGTGCTGATGATTCATCATGCTTGTCACATCTTCTGTTATGCATTTTTAAACAGATTTTTAACACTGTGTTGCATTAATAATAAAGTACGTATAATGCCATCATAAATGTGTTTTTGATTATCTCCTTGTTATTAGTATTTATCAGTTCTTGTTATCAGCCAAATAATGTGGAGAAATTTTTTAACAAACAGTTATAAGGTTTAATGGTAGAGACTCACATGATGTAATTACTCACAATTGTGCAAATTACGTGTGCAAATCAATGGTAGACAAAAGCAGAACATGTACGTTTTTATAATGTAAACAAGATAATAATATATCCAGCGAGGTTGGAGGCAGTGATGACGGCGGCACTCAACTTTTTGCGTTGGGTAGTATGGATCAGTGTTAATTGTTAATGACAAATTATATAAATTACGGTTCCTAAAAAAAATTCAGAGATTATCTCGGTACCGTATCTACTTGGTTTGCATCTGTTTCTCCAGTATGACGATTTAACTGTATTGTACAGCTCTGTACACATCCAGTTCACTGCTCATTGCAACAGTACCTTCAAAATGGCGCCTCGGTGACGTCACAAGTATTAAATGTACGTGACGGACAAAGACCGATACTGGACAGCGCGTTACATCTGTCTAATTTCCAGCTAATCAGATCTGATTGTGATGCAGAATCAACCTGGAAATTGCACGGTGGTGGGATGTGCTTTAACATCGATGAGAGGTGCTGTACAGATGTAAATGTGCTAAAGAAGATGTGCAGACACAGAACAAAAACACCCGGACACTGTTTTAATCATTCTTGGGGACTTTATAAAGCAAGTCTCTCCCTCAAACTGCCAAAATACAGACAGCATGTCCCACCAGAGACAGTAATATATTGGATCACTGTTAAGGCTGTGCAATTAATCAAATTCGATTAACATCTGCATCTCGACAGTAAAGCCGGTGCCGTGATTGGCGGTAAATCTCTATCACCTGTTTTCAGATGGAGCGGCAGTTAATACACAGAGCCGTAGTTCACTGACAAGCTAGGACATATTGTGTTTGTAATCGCAGACAAAACGCCTTTGATTATGAATGCAATATTGCGTAGCTTGTCAGTGAACTACGGCTCTGTGTATTAACTGCCGCTCCATTTGAAAACCAGTGAAGGAGATTTACCGCCAATCAAGGCGGTACTGTCGAACTGCCCATGTTAATCGAATTTGATTAATTGCACTGCCTTAATCACTGTTATACAGCGATAAAGGATGCATATCACTCTGTCCCATGAGCAGTTTAAGACTATCTGTTTGATTCATCTCATACCAACCTACAATCAGCGATTTAAATCTGCTAAACCTGTATTAAGAACTGTTAAAAGATGGACTAATGAAGCAGAACAAGATTTAAAAGCTTGTTTTGACTTCACTGATTGGTCTGTTTTTGAGGCTGCTGCAAACTATCTGGACGAACTCACAGAGATTGTAACATCAAGTCAAGTTCAAGTCAAGTCAAGTTGAGCTTTATTGTCATTCCGCTACATGTGTGGACATACAGTGGAACGAAATGTTGTGTCTCACAGGAACAAGGTGCTACATGAATACAGACATACAACAATGAAGTAAAACAGTATAAAACTATACACAACTTACCTACTGACATATTTTGACTATACATATGATATATATAAAAATGGTTACTATACATTAACTAAAACATACAAACTGTACAACTCTACAAATGTTTCGCAAATACTGTACATGTGCAAAGAGAAACATTGTGAGTCAAGCAGCTGGCTGGGGGAGAGTGTAAGATAGTTTTTAGTGCGTGAGCATGTAAACATACATATATTACTGAGTCTTTTGTGGGATTATGTATACACAATGGTAGTGCTCGAGGTGTTGTGGCCGACACGGACTGACTGAGGTCTTCCGGTTAGAAAGTCCAGGATTCAATTACAGAGGGAATTGTCGAGGCCCAGCAGGTTTAATTTATTGATGAGCTGTTGTGGGATTATTGTGTTGAATACTGAGCTGAAGTTGATGAACAGCATTCTTACATAGGAGTCTATATTTTCTAGATGGGTAAGAGCCAGGTGGAGTGTGGAGGAAATTGCATCATCCGTAGAGTGGTTTGGCCAGTATGCAAACTGGAGCGGATCGAGTGTGTTGGAGAGGCTGGTTTTAATGTTTTGCATAACTAAACTCTCAAAGCACTTTGTTATGATTGGAGTCAGTGCAATGGGACGGTAGTCGTTTAGACAGGACACAGGTGATTTCTTTGGTACCGGTTTGATTGTCGTGGATTTGAGACATGTAGAGATGACTGCCTGGCTCAGCGAGGTATATCTGTTAGGACATCTGTCGGCTGTTCAGCACAGTCTTTCAGTACACGGCCAGGTATGTTGTCAGGATCCGCAGCCTTGCATGGGTTAATCCTAGATAGGGTCTTCCTTACGTCAGCTTGAGACAGACAGAGCGCCTGGTCGTTGGGAGGTGTTGGCAGTTTTTGTGCAGGTGTGTCATTCTGCATTTCCATCGAATAAAAGTTGTTGAGTACATCTGGGAGGGATGTGTCGTCATCACAGGCCTGTGGCGGGGGCTTAAAGTCAGTGATGGTCTGAATGGCTTGTCACAGGCTCCGTGTGTCTCTGCTGTCTGTGAAGTGATTATTGATTTTTTTGAGCATATGGCCGTTTCGCATTTTTGATGCCACAGGACAGATTGGCTCCTGCTGTTTTGAGGGCTGCTTTATCTCCTGATCTGAATGCTTCATCTATGGTCTTTAGCAGCCCACGAACCTCTGCTGTCATCCATGGCTTCTGGTTTGCCCGTGTGGTGATGGTCTTGGTGACTGTCACATCATCAATGCACTTTTGATGTAAGCAGTCACAGTTTCAGAGTACTCCTGCAGGTCTGTGTGGTTGTTGTAGGTGGCCGCCTCTTTAAACATTTTCCAGGACAGGACATTTTCCAGGCTTCCAGGACACAGTCTGTGTCCTGGAAGCAGTCCTGCAGTGCTGAGGTAGCATTGTCTGGCCATACCATGATCTGCTTTTTAACCAGTTTGGCAAGTTTGAGAAATGGTCTGTATACTGGGATTAGCATAACAGAGATGTGGTCCGAGTATCCGAGGTAGGGGCGGGGTTCAGCTTTGTGTGCATTTTTCACTGTTGTATAAACAAAGTCCAGTGTGTTGTTTCCCCTTGTTGCAAAGTTCACATGTTGGTAGAACTTTGGCAAAACTGTCTTTAAGTTAGCTTGGTTGAAGTCGCCGGCTATGATGAAAAAGCCGTCGGGGTTATTGGTTTGTTGTTCGCTGATGGTGCAGTAAAGTTTACGAAGCGCGTTCTTAGAATTTTTAATGAGTTTTACTGTAGGTTTGGAACCCCCACCGTCGCTCTCCCCCACTCACCATCATGAACAGCACTGTGACTGCAGTGGAGTCATTACATTCAGATTCCTGGGCACCACAATTTCTCAGGACTTGAAGTGGGACAATCACATTGAGTCCATGGCGAAAAAGGCCCAGCAGAGGCTGTACGTCCTCTGCACGTCAATAACTGTCTGGTTCAGCTCAGCTACCAAATCTGACCTCAGAAAACTACGGTGGGTAGTCCGGACTGCTGAGCGAATCATTGGTACAAGCCTCTCCACTCTCCAAGAACTGTACTCATCCAGAGTGAGCAAAAGGGCTGGCAAAATCACTCTGGACCCCTCGCATCGAGCACACTCCCTCTTTGAACTGTTACTGTCTGGTCGACGCTACAGAGCTCTGAGCACCAGAACGACCAGACACAGAAACTGTTTCTTTCCCCAAGCAATCCATCTCATGAACACTTGACATTAAACGTGGAACACACAACACTATCATACAATTATTTATTCACCACACATACTTAATGTTTTTTTTTTTTTTTATTAATTTGCACGTCAGACCTCACACATAATTGCCTGTATTGTATATTGTGTTTCTGCCATTTTGTATATTGCCTATTTGTATATTGTTATTTTGTTTTCCTGTCCTTTTGCTGTCATTCTGTTGCACTGTGGAGCTTCTGTCACTATAATAATTCCTTGTATGTGTAAACATACCTGGCCAATAAAGCTCATTCTGATTCTGATTCTGATAATACTACTATGATTGAAATAGTATTTCAGATTTCATATACATATACATTTCTTCATATTAATGATAAAAATAAAATTATACTTATTGCAGAATAACATTAAGATTTATAAAGCTGCAGGTTTCGTATTGAAATTTCTGAGGTGTTTTATTTGTTGGGCTATTCTTTAGCATGGTGAGGCCTTGACACTGTATGGTTTCAGCTGCCGCTTTCTGGTACTAGTTCAGCTTGAGAAAGATCTCCTTATCGCATGGCTCCCTATTCTTGAATGTCAAGAAAAGGAGGAGCCGATTAGACTACTGATAGAACTAAGACACACTCTCTCTTTTACTTTCTCGCTTACTCCATCTCTTTCTCTCTCCTTCCTTACAGTAACCTAATGTGTGGCACCATTATATTTGCTTATCTTGGCTCTAAGCAGAGGAGTTTCTTCCTTGCACTCAACACAACACAAAATGGGTGTGGATGGGGAAAAGGGGGAGCCATACCCTGGCCTCTGACTTCTATCAGACCACCTCAGCGGCTAGGGTTACCTCTTTTCATTCTGGCCTGAATTTTTTTCCTCCCTTTTTCCACATGGTACCATGGAGATTCCAGCTTCCCTCTGTGAGGTGCCCTGCCCTGTCTAACTTGTCCTTGAGAAAACCACATACTTTCTGCCTGCCTTCTACCACCAAAAGCCCCTCAGCCCATTCTACTTGCTTTATTCGTTTTAGTCTCATTCTATCCCTTTATTCCTCTCTCTCATGCACACATGATTTTTTATTTTTTTGGCTTCGTGAAGCCGATTTTTGCATGTGTGCAAACATGTCAGAGGTAATTCACACTGATTGTAGCCTTTTATACAAATATTTCTAGTGCAATTTCAAGCCAGAATTCAAATAGTGAATTATTTCATGTCAGGTATTTGCTGAGATACTCACAATTTCATCCTGTACTTGGCGACCTGTACACGGTTTTATAAATACGCTGTTATTTAGCTTTTAGAGAAGACCTGAAAGCTTAAACACATGAGGCTCTGACTAACAGTTGATGTATAAAATGTCATATAAAAGCAAATGATTGTGAAAATGAGGGGGGAAAGTGATGGATTGCACAAAGCCTCTGTTTGCAGATGTAAACAATTTGGGGGGAAAAACAATGATTTTTTTTTTTTCCAGGCAGGCCTGCGCAGTTAGATATTGAAAGCAGGATCTGTGAAAGGGATCATCCAATGAATTAGTGTGAGGTATTAGATGTCAAACATGTGGAAACACACTGTACATGTCTTCCTCGAGTCGCATATGAATGCAATTACCGCTGCGTCTGTGTAAACAGTATTGCTCTTATGAATGAAAATATCTTCAGTGTGACGTGAAAATCAAAAATGGACACACTCGCTGGAACACATACATGGAGAGATGTTCCAGATGTTCACTCCAGAGAGAATGGGTGGATGTTACTCAAACATGAATGCTGCAACTTGTAAGAGAGGCCATTATTTTCATTAGCTGCAGAATTTGCACTCTGCACTTTGTTTATTATAGGTAATGTCACTTTTTGTCAGTCTTAATTTTTAGTTTATTAAAAATACTATAGTGCATTTGCACTACCTTTCATTATAGAAGTCCGTAATGCAAGTAAACAAATAATAAATTGCTAAACATGACAGTAAAGACATTTATGTTACAAAACATTTCTATTTCAGACAAATGTTGTTCTTTTGAACTTTCTATTCATGAAAGGGTCCCGAAAAAGCCTGCATTGTGGTTTATTACCCACCACAACCATTTTCAACATTGATACTGAGAATAAATGTTAATTGAGCAGCAATTCAGCATATGAGAATGATTTCTGAAGGATCACTATCACTGAAGACCAGAGTAATGACTGCTGAATAGTCTTTACATTATGGGAATAAATAAAATGTTAAAATATATAAAAATAAAAAACAATAATATTTCACAATATTTTTTTGATCAAATAAATGCAGTCTTGGTCAGCATAACATACATCAAAACACAAAAAATACTCACTGACTCTAAACGTTTGAGCAGTAGTGTATTTTATAATATATTTATGATTTTAATATTTGAATATTGTCTTATCGTAAATGTAACATCAGGTGTAGTGTTAACAAGCTGCTGTCTTTCCACCGTTGAATGCTGAATGCTATAAGTTCATCTGTTTCTTGCAACATATGGTCTGATATTCATTCATGTTTATTTTGTGCTATAACTAGTAGTAAAAAGGAAAAGATGATTAGTTCACTCATGAATTTGAATTTTGTAATAAAACTGAAAGAATTTCAGAGCTGAGATGTTTCTTAAAAATAACATAACACAAAAGTATTTGTTTTCTTTTTTGGCTTGTCACAATTCTCTACATACAATGCACTGCGACCCCTGAGAGTGTGTCACTTATGCGCAACATCTGTTACTGTCAAATTTAGATTCTGAAATCTAGCCAAGCTGGAACTGAAATTAGAGCCGGGTGGAAATGTCATTAAAGTCTTCTCTTTTAATTTAAACATCATTAGAATATGGGAAGAAATATATATTTGACCACAGACCATATAGCACAATATTGGGTTGTTTTCAAAAGCAGCTCCCTTCACTGTAATTAAAATCAAGCCATGCAGTCACCAAAGCACTAGTGGATTTTTTACCATGCTCTGGGGCCGGCTTCATACTTAACATGTTTTAGATTTATTTCACAATTCATTACATGTTGTGTGAGCTGTAAAACAAGTAAGACAGTGGAAAAGTTATATTCTTTCATTCTTTGTTTTATTAGCACAAGGTAATGCAGGTATTTCATGTAAATCTTAATGTGTACATAGACATGCATTGAGTATTAGACCTCATGCCATCAATTCAGATATACCAGTGGTATTCCCGTCTGAAAATGCACTTAAAGTGTACCATAAAGGCGTAGTTTAAACTTCCATGATTTAAATCTCAATTCATCAAATTGTCAGTGAATGTGTCCACCAGAGAGAGCATATTTTTGATATATCGTCCATTTATTACTTGGTGGCCTGTGAGTATAGTTTGGCTATTGTTGAACATTCATTATAAACATTAATTTGATTTTGCAGATGATGGTTGCCTCAGGATTAAGCATGTGGATTTAATAAAGATTTGATGTAATGAATAACATTACAATGCCTGCTCTGTAAGAAAGAACTGAATGCAATGTAATGACATGATGCATTGACCATGAAGTGGCGGTGGGCTCGTACAAACAGCAAAAAATTATTAAGTGTAGAGTTTTCCTCTCATTTAATCTCCCTTTCTGGTTATATACCGTTTTCCAATTACACACCTCGAAAACATGCCAAATTCATCTGCTGGAAAGTACTGTCCCTGATTTCCACTTTTGATTTGTATTTCTGTATATGGAAAGGAGCATAATAATTATGAGCAACAGACTATTCATTTGTGGAGGGAAATGGATTCGGTTGCTTACTTAGTAAGCTTGAACATTAACCGTAGGATGACATCAGGTCGTTGCTGTTGGATTGATGACTGTAATTGGTGGACTCCCATTGATGCTTTTATTCACGATCAGGCATGTGTCTGGCGGGCTGTGCTAAAATACCTTTCCCACCTGAATTCATTCACTCAGCCTATGCCTGACTCAAATCGGCCCATGAGAAAACGACAGCTGTTATGTTAGGAGAGACTTGAGAGTTATGTGTCTGCTTCCTTCTCAACTGGAAGCTATGAAATTCAGTAAGGTCTGAAATCAGAATGCAGAAGAGCTTCCTGTAGTTTTTGTGTTTTTAGAGGTAATCGCATTTGTCTAAATGATCCACTGGGCAACTGCAGAGGATGGGATTGTAAATAACCTATAATTTGCCAAATAATGATTGTGAAGGAACTCATTTTGTAGACTTAAGCAGGGCCGGGTTTTTGGATAATTAACTTTAAACTCTAGATTATTTGATCAAATTGAGTCCGTTTATTATTCTTTCATCAGGGTTACATGTGAAAGAAAGAAGTTTATTTGATGAAAAAATACATTAATTCTGAAAAATTAAGTACGCTCATATTAAGCTGCTTCGCTAATATTTAGACATGTGTAGTGGTGCCCAAATATATATTTGATTGATTAGATTATTCAAGTTAAGTCTCTGACCAATAAGTCATGGTCCCCAAATATCTTAGGACAGTTTATAAGATTAATTTGTACCAGTGGCAGTTAGAATGTTAAATGAAAGGTAGGCAACTCTTTGTGGAATTTTTGTGATTTGTGATTGTTATGTGTGTTCTTTTGTATTATATGTGGAATTGTGTCGTATGAGAAGCCAAAGACAAATTTCCACAGTGGTGGACAATAGTTTAAAATAACTAACTAAAGGTGTTTTTATTATTATTATAAATTATTCCTCTATTATTAGTAGTATTATAGAATTAGAACAATTATTAAAACTTTAGTTATATCATTATAGTCACTTGGTATGAGCAGGCGTTTGCCAAAAGAAAAACACAGATGATATTTGAAAGAATGTTGTAACCAACCCGTTTTGGTGACCATTGACTTCTATTGTATGGACAAAATACTCAAAAACTGTATATTAAATGTTCTACAGAATAAAGAATGACATGAGTGTGAGTAACTGATGACTTAAAGAGATAGTTCACTCAAAAATGAAAATTCTGTCATCATTTACTCACCCTGAAGTAGTTTCAAACCTGTATGAATTTCTTTGTTCTGCCGAATACAAAGGAAGATATTTTGAAGAAAGTTTGTAAGCAGGCTGTTTTGGGGCACCATTGACTTTCATAGTAGGAAAAATAATGCTATGGATGCCAATGGTGCCCCAGAACTGCTCTGTTTCCCACATTCTTCAGAATATCTTCCTTTTGTGTTCAGCAAAACAAAGACATTCAAACAGGTTTGGAAATACTTGAGGGTGAGTAAATGATGACAGATTTGTCGTTTTTGGGTGAACTATCCCTTTAATATTCATTTTTGGTTGAACTATAAAGAATATTTCAGGGCCTTTTGAATAGTAAAAGTTCCTTGAATATCTGAGTATGAAGTGTTAATTTATCAAGTCTTCTGAAATCAAAATGGGTCTGTCAGGATCATTTGTAAATCACACATGAGCAAAACATTTGTTACAGTCTGATAACTTTGCCCCAGATACATTTTGAGAGCTTTCTTTAATACAGACCAAATTTAAACATTGAAGCAAAATTTATGGCAATATATTGCTTCATGAGAGGCCCGATAGTTGACAGTCTGTTACTGTGCTATCAGTAAGGTATGTGCCAGTAGAACCATTTTCCCCTTTTTGTTCCTTCTGCACATCTGGACAACAGCTGAACGTTGTTCAGCGTTTGCTGCAGCAGAATCGCTAGAAAGACGGATTAGATGTACTGAACGTGTGCATCTCTGTACCATAAAAAAGCTGCTAACCCCTCCTTGCATCATAACCCCCGCAATTCCTTGAGCTAATATTTTATCAGGTAACCAAACACAACCGAGCCAGCCAGGCCAGACAACTGTGCAGACAGCTCCCTCTTATTTTTAGCAGGGCTGAAAGATGGGCCAGCAGACGCAGATGATCATTCAGTGAAATGTAGGACTCCCAGTGCTGCTGTGGAGAGCTCTGTGGAAGCCCAGTATGTCACGAAGAGGAACAAGAAGACTGTGATGATGCAATGTGAGATGCTCTTCTGGATATACAAAGGTCACACTATAAAAAATTAGGTGTTCGCTGAGCTTAAAAAATGAAGGCAACAGTTGGAAAGACTGTGTGGAGTTGAATTCATCTTATTTAAGTAAATTCCTTGACAAAAGGTGAACTAAATTGAAAGTTGCATTAATTTAACAGGAGTTTTATGCTAATTTCTCTTTTTATTTTTATGTTTGTTGAATGGTATGAAGTTCTTACTGAAGACACATAACTGTTCAAAAGTTTAGGGTCAGCAGAAGATTGTTATAAAGAAGTCTCTTGGCTGCATTTATTTTATTTAAAAAACAGTAAAAACTGTAATTTTGTGAAATACTATTACAGTTTAAAATAAATGCTTTCCATTTGAATGGATTTTTTTAAATAAATGTATTCCTATGATGGCATCCTATCCAGTCTTCAGTGTCACATGATTCATTAAAAATCATTGTAATATTCTGATTCGCTGGTCAAGAAACATATTATCATTGTTGAAAATAGTTGTGGAAACTGTGATAATTTTTTCGGGGCTAGTTGATGAATAAAGTTAGAAAGAACAACATATTTTCTAACATTATAAATGTCACTTTTGACCAATTTAATGCATCCTTGCTGAATTAAAGTATTAATTTATTTCAAAAGAAAAATCTTACTGACATGAGTCTTTGATCGGTAGTGGATGAGAACAGAACACAACAGACATTTGCATGTTTTTTTTGTGGGGGGGGGGTTGCTAAAAATTTAGTCATTGATTGAATTCAAACCAAGTCCTGTCGGTTAAAATCGAATAGAAAAGCTGCGTTGAGATGCATTAATTCTTAAGTAATGAAAGTTAAAACAGTTTGTTTGAGTTGTTTGGCATTATTTATTTGATCTAAGAATCTTTTTTTGGTCACTGCTGTTCATAAATCTCAAGGTTTATTTATTTATCCAATTATTTATTTAGTCTTATTCTGTAGAACATATACATTTTGATTGCGAGCATGTGTTGTAGATTTCCAGGTTTATGTGACATCATTATCTCCGATTCTCTAATCTAATTTGCCACAACATCACAATTAAACAAATTTCAAGTCTGAAAATATATGTTGTTTGGTCAGAAATACAAAACAGTCTCCAGAATGGCATAGATTCACGGAAATGTTCCAGTGAAGTCCACATGATAAAGTGGTTTTAAATGTTGCGTGTTGGAATCATGGTGACTTTTTCCACATTATCAAAATAGATTTGTACAAAATACTGACTTTAGACCTCACCTAACCCCTACAACCTTAGACGTTTTCAACATTGTTGCTTTATAATTTCAATGGCAATTGATATTTTATGGAATATTCTGTAGATTTTACTCCAGCTAAATGGGAGGTTTTAAAGTACTTTGATTTATGAGGGAATTAAATATACATACTGGTGATCATTATAGGTCAATGGCACCAAACCGACCCATGGGAAAAGGGAACATAGCACTATATTTATAACACATATTAATGCATCTAAAAGAGGGGCCCATGCTAACCAGCCTTGCTACATATGGGACTTCAAATAAGTCTGCATACCAGTTTAAATACCTCACGTCATGCATGTACCACCATGCATGCTACAGACAACCAGGCTCCTGAACATGGGAACGGAACAGAAAGAACGATTCAAATCAAACTAACAAGTCTGTGATATAAATCAAAGGCCACTTTGGATGTTGTGTGATTTATTCAACAGGATCATTCTCAGTTTCTATGGCAGCTTATTGAAGGGTAACCATGGGAGCAGACATTTAAACGTCTGTTTTAGGCCGAGGCCTCTTTGAGTCTGTCACCATCGAGTGATGGCCTTTGCTTTGATTTCCTGTACTAGTCCCATGCTTCACGGCGCATGCATGCGTGATGATATATTTAGAGGTCAGCTGCACCTATAAAAGATGAGTGACATGTGAGAGCGTTGTTAGCCGGGACCACAAACCTCTGGCTCCAAACTCAGTCGCATGATTCTAAAAAACACACTTTACAGACTTTAAAAGGAAAAAAAGAGAACAGGCGATGAGTTTGATGTGCTGATGATTGTCATATAGCTCCAGGAGATCTGAGAAAATGCCCTGTTTTTAAATAACATTCAGCTGATGCTGTTTCCAAGTAGGAAAGTCACGTAAGCCTGATGAACGAACATTTATTTTCATTTTGGATTGTTTAAAGTCAGACAAATAGTAACATTTCCACTCTATTGTTGTATATGAGTTGCAGATCTTTGCTTTACTTTGAAGTTCTTTAATTTTCTTCTTTTCTTGACAATTTTATGCAAGATTCGTGGAATGGTCTGTCATTTCATCAGCTACAAATCAAGAGAATCAATCAGAGCTCAGTTATACAACCTCATGAATGATTCTCAGCTTGTGCTGCTGTCCACATGTGCGTTATGGGTATGCATTATTTGCTTAGTTTTTAACACACCGGTGGGGGGCTTTTTCCTCAAACCCCAAAGTATTCACATGTGCCCAGGCCTCTTGTTTAAATGAACATCTTCCTCTGCAGGGCCGACGCAGAATGATTTCCTCAGATTGTGTTTAGGCCCTCTAGGGGCAGGAAACAGGAAATGGAGGTCGGCAGTGTGGTGTTAAAGTATGGCTCTAACAATAACGCTTAGTGGCACTTGGCAGGTCTTCTAGTGCACCCGTTAATGCATCTTTTCCACGTGGTATTTGTATTCTCACAGACAGACGTTGATTTAGTGTGATGATGACCGATAAGAGCTGGGCAGAGAGGACTCATAAAGCGGTCTCCCATCACAGACTGGCCTAGACGTTTGCTCAATCTCTGCACACTCTGAAATGCACACCAATCTCCCATGACCTTGCACCATTCACACGATCTCAGTAGAAGGTCTGAGACAGAATCCCACAATCCCACATTTTTTTTTTAGCTACTGACACCATTAAGCTTATTTCCCTGTATTTTGCCTCAAAAAGCACTGACTCATTTTTTTTTTCTTCCTAAATTATTAATAATACATTGAAAAAGGTCGTTAGGAGTGTCTGTTCTTCTGCATATTGCATAGCTTCAATGGACAACAATGTCAACTAAGCCGAGAATAATTTGGATAATATACTAATTTTATATGAAATGTATTGAAATATTTGGGAAGTTTTAGAGTAAATAAAAATGAATTCATTACATTTACATTTATATAGCATTTTACTAGGCACTCAAAGCACTTTACATAGAAGGGGGGAATCTCCTCATCCACCAGCAGTGTGCAGCATCCACCTGGATGATTAACATTTTACATAGTTTTTTTATTCTATCTGATTTAGTCACTTTAAGGCAAGTCAGTCACTTGGTGGCCATCTTGATAAAGCCCCAAAACAGGCTATAGTTACAGTAAAAATATAACCCTTATCTACATGAATGGGGAAAGAACAAAAGGCCCAAAATACATTTATAAAATTGAATATTACATTTAAGATTACTTTTTTTTTTTTTTTATCTGACAAT
Source organism: Gymnocypris eckloni scoliostomus (assembly GCA_027564155.1). NCBI lineage: Eukaryota > Metazoa > Chordata > Actinopteri > Cypriniformes > Cyprinidae > Gymnocypris > Gymnocypris eckloni. The sequence continues at coordinate 15,927,727 of CM050421.1, forward strand.
TGTATCAAGTTTGCTTCTTTTGCTCAAATCTTCAGCGTAGTAAACTTTAGAACAGGTATCAATTCTCCCTATTAACATGCATATTGTTAACATATTGGCTGTTTATTAGCACTTATAAAGAACACATTTTGCATGACCGTATTCTACATCCCTAATCCAACCCAATGCCTCAACTTAACAACTACCTTACTAAATATTAATAAGCAGCAAGTTATGAGTTTATTGAGGCAAAAGTCATAATTAATTTGTTTGTTAATAGCAAGAATTGGATCTTGAAATAAAGTGTGACCATTTTTTATATACTGTTTTTAACATATTTATTTGTATTTTTCAGGCCGACCCACTTTATATGAGCATCTTGAATCGTTCTACAGTAAACAATAGAGGTAATGCCTGTATCAATGAGATGGGCTCTTTTAAATGAAAGGTGGGACTTCCATCATGGAGTAAAGAAAAATTCTTAACATTTTATTATTATTATATATTTTTATTTAATTAATTATATGTTTTGTTTTTATATTTTGTATTTATTTTATTTTTATGTATTTATTTGTTGTTGTTGTTTTTTGAAGGGGCATAGTTGCTCTTATAAATGTCACGAACCCCCGGTCGTGATTCTGGTTTTCTTGCTGCTCTGAGATTACTGGTGGGCGTGGTCTCCAGTATTCCTGTCTACTCTCCTGAAGCTCAATCAACTCTATCAAGCACACCTGTTCCACATCATGCAATCAACTCACCTATAAAAGCCAGTTCCACTTTCCAGTCCCCGCCGGATCGTTGTACCACTCAAATTCCAGCCTGAACCTCGGACTCAGATCTCTCACCAGAACCTTGGAACACAGAGTGCTGGAACCCGGACCACAAACCCTCTATCCTACCAGAACATTCACCACTCAGTTCACATCTCTGTTTGTACTGGTTGTAAATAAACTCACCTTAATTGAACTGTAACTCTGGTCTGCATTTGAGTTCTGGCCCGCGGACCTGACAGAACGATCCGGCCATTATGGACTCAGCAGACCTGGAGCCAGTCCGCCATGCAGCCACCTCTCAGGGAGCAATCCTGGGTCAGCACAGCACCGCGCTGCAGGAAATTATGGCAAAACTTCAGGACCTGTCACTCCGTATGGAAACCCTCCAGGATTCCCTGCAAGATCCTCCTCCAGCCCCTGGACTGGTCGCATCAGCCGCTGCTAACCCTCCCAGGGAACCGTGGGTCTCCCCACCAGAGAGGTTCGATGGAAACCTAGGTCAGTGTAAGACGTTTCTCATGCAATGTGGTCTAGTCTTTGCTCTCCAGCCCCTCACCTATGCCACAGAAAGATCTAAGATTGCCTACCTCATCGGGTTGCTGCGAGGAGCGGCGTTGGAGTGGGCTTCAGTTCACTGGAGGAGACAGGACCAGGTTACTACCACCTATGTTGCTTTCACCACGGAGATGACCAAGGTTTTTGACCACCCAGTCCAAGGTAATGACGCTTCCATGAGACTGTTCTCTCTCCACCAAGGACTCCGGAGCGTGGCTGAATATGCCATTGAGTTCCGGACATTGGCCGTTGAGAGTGGGTGGAATGACGAGTCCCTGCTGGCTGTGTTTATCAATGGGTTAAGTGAAAGATTAAAGGATGAACTGGTGACACACCCTGAACCTGTGAATCTGGATAATCTCATTGCTTTGACAATTCGTATAGACAATCGCTGTCGGGAGAGACGACGGCAGAAACAACACAGCCCGCCAGTGAGGTCATCCTCGCAAGAGATTACTCCCCAGCTCCGGTAAGATCCAGACCTTTACCTCGTCCTGTACTTCTGCAGGAGCCCGTGCGGCGAGAGGAGTTCCCGGAGGGGGAGCCCATGCAGCTGGGTCGGAACCGTCTCAGTACTGATGAACAGGAACGCCGAAGAGGAAACAACGCCTGCCTCTATTGTGGACAACCAGGTCATTACATCGCCCACTGTCCAAACCGACCATTAAACCGGAGGGCTCGCTAGCCGGGGGGAGCATCCTAGCGAGCCGAGCAACCCTACCTCTGTCTTCCCGTCCACGAACCCAATTACATGCCATTATCTGCTGGAGGAACCAGACTCTGGAGCTCCAGGCACTCATTGACTCTGGAGCAGACGAGAGTTTTTTGGACACCACATTAGTAAGACAGCTGGGATTAACCACGGAGCAGCTCAAGGAACCACTGGAGGCTAGTACACTTGACGGGAGGCTGCTTGCTCGAGTAACAACCCGTACCTGCCCCGTCCAGCTCCAGCTGTCAGGTAATCATTTTGAAGAAATTTCCTTTTTTGTTATTGACTCACCATTAATACCATTAGTTTTGGGGCACTCCTGGTTAACCAAACATAATCCTCACATTGACTGGAGATCTGCTAAGGTTCATAACTGGAGCTCTACCTGTCTTGCTAGTTGTTTGCGGTCTGCTCTGCCTTCTTCTGTAACCCACCAGAAACCCGAACCAGACCGGCCGGACCTATCATCAATCCCCGCTGAGTACCACGATATTTCGGAGGTGTTCTGTAAACAAAGGGTACTCTCACTTCCCCCGCACCGACCATATGACTGCGCCATTGACCTGTTGCCTGGATCTACGTTTCCACGGAGCCGTCTGTATAACATCTCCAGACCAGAGCGGGTGGCAATGGAGGAGTACATTAACAATTCACTGGCGGCGGGATTATCCGCCTTCTTCATCACCTCTAGGAGCCGGGTTTTCTTCAGGTAAGAAGGACGGGACCCTCCGCCCATGTATCGACTTCAGAGGTTTGAATGACATCACTGTAAAGAACAAGTATCCTCTACCACTCATGAACTCAGCCTTTGAATTTCTCCAGGGAGCAACAGTTTTTTCGAAGTTAGATCTCCGCAATGCCTATCACTTGGTCCGAATTCGTGAGGGGGACGAATGGAAGACGGCTTTCAACACCCCCCTGGGACATTTTGAGTACCGGGTTATGCCTTTTGGCCTGTCTAACTCACCTGCCATTTTTCAGTGTCTCATCAATGACGTGCTTAGAGATATGCTGGGCAGATTTGTGTTTGTCTACCTGGATGATATCCTCATCTTTTCCCAGAATCAAGCAGAACACATCCAGCATGTCCGTCAGGTCCTCAATCGGCTCCTGGAGAACCGCCTGTTTGTCAAAGCAGAGAAGTGCGAGTTTCACGCCTCCACTGTCACTTTCCTCGGCCACATCATTGCCAGAGGTCAGGTGAGGATGGACCCAGAGAAGATGAGAGCAGTCTTAGATTGGCCCCGACCAGATACTAGGAAACAGCTACAGAGATTCTTGGGGCTCGCCAACTTTTATAGACGTTTCATCAGAAATTACAGCCGCACTGCTGCACCATTAACTGCACTTACCTCCCCAGCTAGACCGTTTCACTGGTCCTCTGAGGCAGAAGGAGCCTTTTTGGATCTCAAGAAGAGGTGTACGTCAGCTCCCATTCTCATTAACCCTGACTCGTCCCGGCAGTTTGTTGTGGAGGTGGACGCCTCGGATGTGGGAGTGGGGGCAGTCCTGTCCCAGCGGTCACCAGAGGATAACAAACTTCATCCTTGTGCCTTTCTATCCCATCGTTTATCTCCCACAGAAAGAAACTATGATGTCGGGAACCGGGAACTGCTGGCCGTGAAGATGGCTCTCGAGGAGTGGCGACATTGGCTTGAGGGCGTAGATCAGCCGTTCGTGGTTTGGACCGACCATAGAAACCTGGAGTACATCCGCTCGGCTAAACGGCTGAATCCTCGTCAAGCCAGGTGGGCTCTTTTCTTTGGTCGCTTTAATTTTGCCCTTACCTACAGGCCCGGATCCAGGAATGTGAAGCCTGACGCATTGTCTCGGCTGTTCGAGAAGGAGGAGACTGTTGCAGAACCCGACACCATAATACCCAGAACCTGTATCATTGGGGCAGCCATTTGGGAGATTGAGGGAGAGGTAAGAACGGCTCTGCAGAACCAGCCTGACCCAGGTAACGCCCCCCCGGGCCGCCTGTTTGTGCCTCTCTCTGTCCGTCCATCTGTATTACAGTGGGGTCACTCCTCCAGACTCTCATGCCATCCTGGAGTGGCTCGCACTTTGGCCTTCCTGCGCAGACGATTCTGGTGGCCAGAGATGAGAACCGATGTCCAGACCTTTGTCTCTGCCTGTCCCGTCTGTGCACAGAACAAGGGGTCCAACCGCCCTCCTCCAGGGTACCTGCAGCCGCTGCCCATACCTCGTCGCCCGTGGTCTCACCTGTCGTTGGATTTTGTATCCGGGCTACCACCCTCGAAAGGTATGACTGTGGTCCTTACTGTGGTGGATCGTTTTAGCAAGTTTGCACGTTATCTGCCTCTGCCCAAACTGCCCACAGCTAAGGAGACTGCGGAACTCCTGGTCTCTGTGGTGTTCGCGGTCCACGGCCTGCCCTTGGACATCGTCTCGGACAGAGGTCCACAATTTACCTCAGCCTTCTGGAAGTCATTCTGCTGAGCCATCGGGGCCACCGTTAGCCTGACCTCTGGGTTCCATCCTAAAGCTAACGGCCAAGCGGAGAGAGCCAACCAGAAACTGGAGACCACCCTGCATTGTTTGGCTTCCTCCAACCCTACTTCCTGGACATCTCAGCTTCCATGGGTGGAGTACGCCCACAACACGCTTCCCACAGCTGCCACAGGTCTGTCACCCTTTCATTGTGTCTATGGTTTTCAACCCCCGTTGTTTCCCTCTCAGGAGAGAGAGTTGGCCGTTCCCTCCGTCCAAGCATACATCCGCAGATGTCATCGCACCTGGCACCGAGCCCGGGCCACCCTTCTGAGGACCTCTGCCTAGTATGAGCACCACGCCAACCGTCATCGGACTCCTGCACCTTCCTATTCCGTGGGGGACAAGGTATGGCTCTCCACCCGGGATCTCCCGTTAAAGACCAACTCTAAGAAATTATCACCTAAATACATTGGTCCCTTGGTGGTCGAGAAGGTCATCACCCCTTTGACAGTCCGTCTCCGACTGCCTCCCACACTCAAGGTCCACCCTGCCTTCCATGTATCTCTGCTTAAGCCTGTCCTCATCAGCCCACTACTCCCTCCTCTCCCGACCAGAGGAGAGGAGCTGGGTTCCCCGGCAGCGGGTTTTGGATGCCGCCCTCATACGGGCGTTCCATCGCTCTCACCCTGAAAAGCCTGGAGGACCGCCTGGAGGCGCTCATAAGGGGGGGGGGGGTACTGTCACAAACCCCCGGTCGTGATTCTGGTTTTCTTGCTGCTCTGAGATTACTGGTGGGCATGGTCTCCAGTGTTCCTGTCTACTCTCCTGAAGCTCAATCAACTCTATCAAGCACACCTGTTCCACATCATGCAATCAACTCACCTATAAAAGCCAGTTCTACTTTCCAGTCCCCGCCGGATCGTTGTACCACTCAAATTCCAGCCTGAACCTCGGACTCAGATCTCTCACCAGAACCTTGGAACACAGAGTGCTGGAACCCGGACCACAAACCCTCTATCCTACCAGAACATTCACCACTCAGTTCACATCTCTGTTTGTACTGGTTGTAAATAAACTCACCTTAATTGAACCGTAACTCTGGTCTGCATTTGAGTTCTGGCCCGCGGACCTGACAATAAATATAAGACAGGATGGTCAAGTGGTGCTGTTTTTGTTTAGCATAAAAAGGTACCTGGGTTCAATTACTGATCTAGCATGGTTGTAAAATTGAACCTTGATATCTATTGCTGATAATTTGGTGTCATGGGGAAAAAAGGTCATACAAGTTTACAGCAACAAAAGGGCAATTCTATCAAATAATGACATACTTTTCTATTATCTTTTTACCAACAGTTATCAAAACTTGATTTTAAATAAACAAATATATTTTCATAGTAAATTCTGCATGCACATATTGCAACTGAAATCTTTATTTATTTTTTGTTAAAAAAAGAGGTCAGATGATACATATTAGGTTAAAACACAGTGGCTTGTACTGTTGAGAGCTGAACCCATTCTTCTTGCACAAAGACACGTCCTGAGAAAATAAACTAGCTTGTTAGCCATCATTAGTTAGCCAAATAGCTGTGTTTAAGAGAGTCGTGCCAGAGTGTGTGGTGTCCATGCAGAGTAAATCTTGTAGGAATTCTTTGAAGCAGAGGTCAGTGATTCTGTGTTTGGTTTGGTGTGACACTGTGGTAGAACAGTATTCTCAAACAGACCCAACAGATGACTTAAATATTCGAAATATGTGTGTCCAAAGTGCATTTGAGTTCAGGAATTATTGTGTCTCCTTTCATCAATAATAATCTGTTTATTGTTTCTAGAGCCATGGTTATCATCTGGGACATTCCAAGGCATCTCTTCCCCTACGCTTGCTAATATTTGTAAATGTTGATGAAGTATATGATGATGAAGTGAACAAAGCAGAACATTAATGTTATCCTGTTCCCCAGGCCTATTCCCATCATAAAAGAATGGCCGGAAGAGATGGCTGGATGAGGAATTACTTTTTGAGGGAGTGGGGGGGGGGGGCAAGCAGTAATGCTGAAACTCTATAATTGATGGTGTTTGATTTCCACTGTAATTAGCATTCCTTTGGATATTTGAATTTCCAACCTGGGCCTATCTTATATCCATGCTGCATTCCAAAAATGGCTGGCTGGCTGGCGTACAGCTCCTCTAAACTGCCCTTGAATTGAGTTTTGGATTCTTGTGTGTTTAGCATAACAGGCACATTTCTCTCACACCGTATGACTTTCTTTCTACTGTGGAAGACCAGAGACATTTAGCAAAATGTTCAAGCTGCCCTTTCCAATAGAAAAAGGAAGTAAATTGGGACCAGAATGCATCCAGTTTTAAAAATGACTTAAATCACCATAAAAGTTTTATAAAAGTACGCTGAATAGCTTGTTCACTATATTCCACGCCATCCAAAGTTGTACAATGTATTTTTGTTATTTGCTATTTATTATGCAATAAATAACTCAGCACCTGAGGTTTACTTTCAATGTTCAATCAAATAAAAATACCTGAACTATTATATATTTCACACTTCTTTCCTTCAAATGTTTTTTTTTGTTGCTTATAAACATTCATATTTGGGCAGGCAGAAAAAAAAATTGTTTTAGTTTTGTGGAGTTTAATAATAATCTATAAGAAATATATTTTCACCTTCAGTCAACCAAGGACAAGCTTACATTCTTGAACCTCTGCGAGTATTTAGACGGCTTTCTCTTTTCTCTTCCTAGGGGCGGCTAGATAAATATTTAGCATGTGCCCAGTCCAAACTTGTGTCCTATCAAAAACTTTTTTAGGGGAATGTTCACAGGTGCTTGTCCAAGTTCACAGCTTAGGAAATGTTTTGTGAGGTTGATCGATAGGGCAGGAAGCAGAGTGGACTGTAGCCATGGTTAGGGAACCATTCAGAAATTGGCCATCAGCAATGACCGTGTAAAGTTCCAGGGCAAAACGATCCTTTTCTTCATTTTGATCACGGCAATGAGAATAGATTGGTCTACATTAGATGGTATTTTTCTGTTAAGGAAATCTGCCACAAGGAAATAAATGAACAAACCTGAATAGCTGGAAACTGAGCTCATTATTCTAGATTTTTTGCTTTCACTTATTTAGTTTTACAATTAACAGTGCCTAACAGTAAATATGCATGCTGTATCATGCTTCTATGTCACTGTAGAATTCTGTCTTCTTTTTTTTCCTCCAATTTCACCAGAGTGTAATTTCAGCCACATCTTGAATAGTATATTGTGCTTTTTTCATTCTGTGGTTGAACATTTTAGATAAAGTTGGAATAAACTAGCTCCATTTATGTAAATACACATTATTTAATCATTTTGTAGAAAAACTTTATTTTTTCACACAATAAATATTGAAACGGTTTACTTCACTCTTTTATAGATAATAAACATTTAATGATTGATCTTTTATATCATCATCATTATATATATTACATTAAAAATGTAAAAAAAAAAAAATGATTTTGTGTCAAATTTAAACATCAAAAGTACTTGAAAAGTATCAACAACACATAATAAAGGCATAATAAAACTTTCCAAGAGAATATATACTTTTAAACTGATATTCAACCCCTGAGACATAAAAGTACCCAAATTAGAAGAAATATACTTATTGAAATACCCAACCAGGGCAAAAGTGAACAACCAAGACTCATTGAATTAATCAGTGTCTCTGGTGACATTTCGGAAAAACATTATGATGCTTTTTGCACATTTCACAACACTTTCAAAGTGAAAATTTCAGTGAGTGGTGCTAGAAGTGAGTTTAGTTCTATACAAAACAAATGAATGTGAATCTGGTAACATTCTGTTGTACATTTCATTGAGGTTCAGAAATGGAAATGTGTGGCTAATAAATAATGCTACAAGGCTAATGCTATATAGCATTATAAAATAATGTACCACTCACAGTAAACCTATCAATAATGTTTACAAAAGCAGACATGAGATGATAAAGCTTTTACTGAGGAAACAATGCCATTTTATCTTGCTTTTACAAGGTATTTTTTAATTCATGTTTCATTGGACTCATACCCAAGTACTCTCCATCACAATTACTCAGTCAGCTACTGAGTAAGTTTACTACATGAGAAAAGCCATACATACTGCATGGAGCATGGTTATGTGATGCAAACATCAAAATGTATTAGTTTATATATCATGTAATCATGTAATATGGGGGGGGGGGGCAGTCGTGGCCTAATGGTTCGAGTCTCAGGTCCGGCAGGGATGCGTGCGTGCGTGTCTGTGTCTGTGTGTCAAATGAACCAGTGTAGAAAATGAATTCTACTGAACATTGTAAATCTGTATTTTGTGATGTTACTCTGAGTTCTCAAGTGCTTTCATTCAGCCAGGTTCAAGAATCCCCAACTAGATGTGTGTTTCAGTGCACGTGTCTCTGTAAGTCATCCTCGCCACATCTGGTGTGGAGGAAATCTATCCCCCAATATTACAAGCAATGTTGTAAATTTTTCTCAAAAGGGCTTCTCTTGTCTATGCAAGTGATGAGGCTAAGCTAAACCTTATGTTTAATCATGGCATTCAGGAAAAACCATATACTGAAGCACCAGCTGCCCTTCACTGTTTTATTTTTTAGCAGGTCTGAACAGTCCCAAAACCATGCTACCTCAACCATGCCATAATACTTTCCCCTTTCCCAATTTGAAAAACATTTATCCCTCTCTCTGGAGTTTATATGACTTGAAACTATTGCAAAAATGTGTCTGACTGTTTCCTTTTTAGGACTTGTGAGACATAATCCCCTTCTGTCTTTTTCATTCTTCACTAATGCAATGGGCACCAAGGCATACGTCTGGACTCCTGTATGTAAAAGTCAAATAAATCAGGTTGGGATACATTATGCTACACCAACTGTTAAGAGTGCCTATGAGATGTTTGTAATAGTTGGAATTGTCGAGTGTGGAGACCCCCAGAGTCTATACGCACAATAAAACAAGGTTCCAGATTCCCAGTCTGGCACATTTCCTTTTACAAACACCTCTTTTCATGCTCCCCCTCTGCAGACCCTCATGATGTATTGACTGTGGTGCTATCCATGCTTCTTGCTCCAAATGTAAGGGTGGTAAGGTGAAATACAGAAGAAGAACTTATATTCCCATTATTTGACATAGTAAAGATCATTTATTAGAAGTTGATTTGTTCTAAATTATCCTGTTTGGAAGCCATGCTAAACTATAATATAGTGGAGAACTCATTGCCTTCTTTAAGTTACAACTTTTTGTTGAAAAAATTGTTATTGTATTCTTGTTTGATTCCTAGAAAATGCATAAATGTAAATATTGATCTTAATTAGTATGTTAGTTTAGTAATTTAGTATTTGTAAATTAAGATGGTATTGTTTAGCTAGTTAGCAATATATTTTTCTGTTGATGAAGAATGGTGAAAGTTTGCCAGTAACCATTACTAATTTAGCCGGTTTATTAGCTGACAGGTCTGCGTAACAAAGCTATGTTTTCCCATCATGCTCTGTAGCCTGAATATGATCAAATATCCAGAAAAAGCATTAATTATACACCTAATGTGAAATGGGGTTGCATGGGGGTTGCATTACTGCTAAAAAGCTTACTGTGATATATTTATATTATACAAATCAATTCGTATTATATGTTATTCATTTTATTCACTTGAACACACTATGGAAATATGATGTATGAACTTCCCAGGAGGATTTGAAGACGGTATTTGACTTGCTTGTGAAAATTTTGTACTCATATTTGCTTAGAAATCACACATTATTTTACCCCAGATCACCCTATATCTCCTTACATTTTCCCCATTTTGAAACTTGTAAAATCTAATAAAACCACCTACATTTAATCACCTCATACTGTGGTGTGAGTGACCTTTCTATGAGACATAATGAACAGTTTAAACTGATGGTATGAATGGTAACACAAACTATAGTCAACACTTTTTAAAAACAAGCAGTAGCTTTGTGTTTGTGTATTTTAACATGTGATACTGATAGGTACATATGTTTTATGAGACTTTAGAACAATAAAAGGACCCTCATTCCTGATCCTTAGAAAGCAAACAGAGCTCATCCTTGAGACAAAGGTCATTGAGAGTTCAGGTCAAACAAAGGCCAAGAATCTTTCTCTTAGTCGAACTATTAGGACTTGTGTCCTGTCACCACATTCATTTTTATTATTGCTATTCATGACGTTCATGACAACTGGTTTGTTTGTATGTGCAGTATTATATGGCTTCCAGAAACTTTCTTGATTAAACGTCCTTCAGTATTGGAAGTGTTTTGACACAACAGCAAACAGTATTATAAACTCTCTGACTCTGCATTCGGCTCTGCATCATGCTGACAAGCATGATAATGCTTTATAATTACATGTAATATACTGTTTATTTTAACATTAATCTCCACTTGCAGAACCTTGCAAACATTCAGGAATTTGAACTGTGGGTACAGAATTCCACATTATCTGCTAGAAATGGGCTGTACTTGAATTCATTTTCCATGCTTAATGTTCCGTTTATATTACAGCCGTGCTGTTGCCTAAAAGGTGTTTAGTAAAAGGTTTTATCGGTCAAACTAGCACAGAGTGTGAGACACAGAGTATTTTATTGTATTCTATTGTATTTTATTTTATTTTATGCAGTGTCCTGACTCTGACATTGTGATACGGAAAAATGTCAATGCATTTGCAAGTAAACTGTTTTTCAGGGAAAGAAAATGGTTTGCAAGTGAACACAAGAGTATTGAAATATGTTTTCTCATATCACCATGTCCCATTAGGGTCTCCATATGACTTGCATTGTGTTCTTGGTGAAATAAAAATAATATAATAAACATTATAACATACATTATTATCAAATCATGCATACAATATAATATGTCATATACTGTTTCAACTTCATGATTAACCCTATCCATTTTATTAACATAAACATGGGAGTGAAGAGAAGAAACAATGAGCCAAGAAAAGCTAGATTCGAACTTGGTACTCTACTCCAAAAACATGTATAGATATACATTGTGACCTGATAATTTCAGCCACAGCACAAAATTATCTGTCATGACACTCTTCACCTTCACATGCACCATTATGTGGTTTGTTCTCCTGCGAGTTGGCTGTGATCTCTTCCATGGTGTAAAAGACTAATGCACGGCCATACCACATTAAAGGTTTGAATGTGAAACCAAAATCCTTTAGTATAAATTGAGATGCCGAACGTCATTCATTGTGCCTTTGATCAGTGTTTTTGATTGTTTTCCACTGCTTTACCTCACAAATTCCTGTTGTTCAAGTGCCATCAGTGTCTCTTTTAATATGACAAAGAACTCCGTCTCTCATCCCAGTAGCACACAGGCACAGCAACAGACATTTGGAATTATTTAGCTCTTCGGTTTTTCTCATGACTACAAAGAGCTCCCATCTCATCTCCTACTCCTTCTCATTTCATGCACATGGAACAAGTCTGAAGAAAACTGAAAAGAAAAATGTGACAGGTTTTTGAGAATAACTATTTTCTGTCAGTCATCTTCATAATGCATAAAGCAACAGTTCACCCAAAAAACAAAAATTCTCATCATTTACTCACCCTCATGTCATTCCAAACCTGAATGAGAAGATATTTTGAAATGTCCAAAATGTAAAAACTAGAAGAAATAAAACAGTTCTACAGGTTAAGTAAATGACAGAATTTCAATTCTGGGTGAACTATAATTTTGCATCAACAGTAGTCTTATTTGAATACTGTCCTCATAAGAATTTATTTGAATACTGTCCTCATAAGAATTTCCCACCAACACTACAACGTTCCACTCCTACGCACATACACCTCTGTGTGTGTGTGTGTGTGTGTGTGGGGGGGGGGGTCTAACCACACCAAAAAATGTGAACACAGTTAGAGATCGATTATTTTCAATTGCTAAATGATCTCCGAACTTAGTTCTCCGCCCTCTTCAGAGGCAAATGGATTCTAGTGGCATTCTCTTGGGGAGGGGGGCCGGTGTTTCCGTATTTCACGGATCTCAATGGTGTAACAAACGCAATCTTTACTGGAATTTCTGTCAGGAAGATCAGAGGATGTGATTTATTGGGATGTACTTTCTTTATCATCGGGGGACAAGAGAAGCAGCAGAGGCAGCCCCCTTTGATGAAGCATGTGCGAGGAGTGGGGGTCAGGTGCTCTTCAATCAGCAAAGTTGATCCCTCAGGGGGTTTGGATATTCTGAAGCACGTGCCCCATGTCACTGAGGTTAATATGTTACCCTTGAGCGCTAAATGCTCTGTTTAGCATTAGCATTGTGTTACTGTTAACCTCTCCTGTGTTCTTCTGCGGTACACCAGAGAAAATGTAGTATGCATTGTTGCTGGAAGCCTGTTTCATCCTTTCAAAACTATTTGCTGTTGTTCAAAGGCTTTATTTTGTTCTTGATTTAACATTAATTTGTTCATGGCCTCCTCTCCAGTTCAAGCTTCCTTTGAATTCCTAGAGCCAACTCAATTTGATCTATAAACCTGTGTCCAAGAACACACAGACAGTTTTTACTTTTCTTTCTGTTTTTATTCATATGATGTATTATGTACGGTTTAAAAAAATAAATTTTAAACAGGGACCAAAATGGAGACTCTTAATGTAATATTTTCACTTGATTTTTATCTTGTTCTCTAAGAAAGCCTATTTTCACCTTGAAAAGTTGAAAATAAGAAATAAATCATATTGTAAGATACAAAGTTGCATTGTCACAATTATGAGAAAGAAAGTTGCAACTGTGAAATGTAATGTTGAAATTATTGTAAATAAAGTCACAAGTACCTGTTTTTATACCCAAAGTATACAGGTGCATCTCAATAAATTAGAATGTCATGGAAAAGTTCATTTATTTCAGTAATTCAACTCAAATTGTAAAACTTGTGTATTAAATAAATTCAATGCACACAGACTGAAGTAGTTTAAGTCTTTGGTTCTTTTAATTGTGATTATTTTGGCTCACATTTAACATAAATCCACCAATTCAACAAATTAGAATACTTCATAAGACCAATAAAAAAAACATTTTTAGTGAATTGTTGGCCTTTCTTAAAGTATGTAAATTTTCTGAATATGTGCTCAATACTTGGTAGGGGCTCCTTTTGCTTTAATTACTGCCTCAATTCGGCGTGGCATGGAGGTGATCAGTTTGTGGCACTGCTGAGGTGGTATGGAAGCCCAGGTTTCTTTGACAGTGGCCTTCAGCTCATCTGCATTTTTTGGTCTCTTGTTTCTCATTTTCCTCTTGACAATACCCCATAGATTCTTTATGGGGTTCAGGTCTGGTGAGTTTGCTGGCCAGTCGAGCACACCAACACCATGGTCATTTAACCAACTTTTGGTGCTTTTGGCAGTGTGAGCAGGTGCCAAATCCTGCTGGAAAATGAAATCAGCATCTTTTAAAAGCTGGTCAGCAGAAGGAAGCATGAAGTGCTCCAACATTTCTTGGTAAACGGGTGCAGTGACGTTGGTTTTCAAAAAACACAATGAATCAACACCAGCAGATGACATTGCACCCCAAATCATCACAGACTGTGGAAACTTAGCACTGGACTTCAAGCAACTTGGGCTATGAGCTTCTTCACCCTTCCTCCAGACTCTAGGACCTTGGTTTCCAAATGAAATACAAAACTTGCTCTCATCTGAAAAGAGGACTTTAGACCACTGGGCAACAGTCCAGATCTTCTTCTCCTTAGCCCAGGTAAGACACCTCTGACGATAACTGTAACCAAATTCCTTGACACATCTGTGTGTGGTGGCTCTTGATGACTTGACCCCAGCCTAAGTCCATTCCTTGTGAAGTTCACCAAAATTCTTGAATCGATTTTGCTTGATAATCCTCATAATGCTGCGGTTCTCTCGGTTGGTTATGCATATTTTTCTTCTACACTTTTCCCTTCCATTCAACTTTCTGTTAACATGCTTGGATACAGCACTCTGTGAACAGTCAGCTTCTTGTGAGCCAAAATCATCACAATTAAAAAACCAAAGACTTCAATTACTTCAGTCTGTGTGCATTGAATTTATTTAATACACGAGTTTCACAGTTTGAGTTGAATTACTGAAATAAATGAACTTTTCCACGACATTCTAATTTATTGCGATGCACCTGTACTTTGTAATGTGCATACTGTGCTAATGATACAATTTGTGTCACAAATGCTGTATCCTATTGAACATGTAAAACTAATGTATTCTTTGGGCTTGATTTTGAGGTGAAAACTGAGGCTTCCTTAGTAATTTATTTTAAGGAGCAGTTACTCTGCAAACAAAATGAAATCTTCTGAAATAAGGATTTGTGCAATCATGAATTTTGGGTGAGGGACACATGATGCAAAATATTCTCGCTTGGACGTGACCTATGAGTAAGCTGTGCTTCATGCATAGCTACACTTCTGACTTCTGACACAGACTTTGCCTGCAAAGCAAAATTGCTTGTGTTGATAATTTGACCAAAACTTTAGTGTGAGAAACACTGCAAAAATTAGTGACATATAGTTGTTACCTTGCATTACCTTGTCATGTCTGTATCATTAGCTGTGCAGAACAGACTAGCACAATCATTGGTCCATCAAACAGGTTGCCCCACCCCAAACATACACCTATGGTTCAGATAGTGTCATTATGTCCACCAAATGTTGGGCGATACACCGGTTCAAATGGTAAACCAGTTTGAATTACTCACACGGTATGATTTGTTTTTAAACTGATATACAATTGGCTTTGTAACACATTGGAAGAAAACTCCTAAATACTGAATTGGGGGTTTAATGTATTTCTGAGGGAAACTGGCTGTCTTCAGAAAAGTTTAGATGGGATTTTCTTTTTACTCTTCCTCCATATAATGCATATTAATATAGTATTTCAAAGCACAGTGCTGCCTTGTTTACAGCGGTGACCAAAGACATGTTCTATTGCTGCTGTTCCATAAGCGCCATCTGCTGTCAGAGAGTGAATTTGCGATCTCATTCAGTCTGTCTGCTGCATTTGTATCGTACAGATAGTATATGTATTATTTAGCATAATTTCACAAAGCTAAGGTTAGACCATTCTGATATAATAACCATTATAATTTAGAAATTATACTATATAATTTACATCAAAAACTGCTCAATATGTGTAGCATGTTTGTTTGGATCGTGATTAAAATCCAGTGTTTTTTTGTAGTTTTTTTACTGTTTCATGCAGTCTGATTCATGTAAAGGGCACAATCAGGGACAAACCGTGATACTAGCAGAAACCTAAAAAACAAAACAAAAAGCATTATACAGATTTTTTGTCAAACCGCCCAGTACAATGTCCAACCCAGTCCGGCCTCTCAAACAATCTAAGCAATTCTTGTGTACAGTAGCGCTGCTAGTGGTGCAAAAAAAATATAATTCACAGTTAAGGAGTTATTTCTACAAGATCCAAATATTAACCAACATTTTGTTGTTGCTCAAACAATAGAACAGGATTTTAGCATTGTGGAAGTGATGGGGTTTGAGTCCCAGGGAATGAATAAACTGACAAATTGAATCTTGAATGCAATGTAAGTTACTTTGGAAAACAACTTCTACCAAAAGCATAAATATAACAAAATTAATGTAAGGTTGATTCACTCATTTTTAATGTACCAGTTAATTTAGAGGAGACCACAGTTCACGATTTCACACTTACATCTACTAGCACGATAACGTAATGCGTATTTGGCGAGTATGGTAATACGTTGTAGGCGTGCTGTCCTGGGGGAGGGCTCCGAGCTCGGGAATGGCCCGAACCCAGAGTACCCCCCATGGTGTGATGAGAATTCTAGTGATATTGGTGGAGAAGGGGTGGTGGAGGGATGCTGCTTAACCGTCGACTAGATGGAGGTAAGTCAGCTGTATTTATGTCCAAGGGTTGATTACCTTGATTGCGTACCACCTGTGCTAATTAGGCTAAGTATCTGACGTGCTCCCGTCAGTGAGTCTAACGGGTCAGTCTCGTCGACCAAGGGGGAAGCGGTAAGTCGTCTAGCTGTGAGGCTCTCGCCAATGCCCAACGGGGGCACAATACCCACTGTGTTGGATGGGTAAGCGTCGCCAGTGTGGGACTAGAAAAGGCAAGGTTGTCTGGTCGGGAGTGCTCTCACCGGCGACCGACGGGAGATCAAGACTCACTGTGTCGGACGGGTTTAGACAGGAGGGTAAAGTTAGGTGGTCGGAAGGCCTCGCAGTCAACCGGCAGCGTGGTTGTGTAGGCCTTGCCGGCCGCAGGATGGAAAAGGAAAGTTTGTCTGACAGGGAGGCTCTCGTCGACATCCGACTGTGGTTTCAGAATCGCTGTGTCAGACGGGTAAGCCTCGTCGAGCAGGAGGTTTGAAAAGGTAAGGTTGTTTGTCCGGGAGGCTCTCGCCCGACGTCAGACGTCCGACTGTGGTTTCAGAATCGCCGTGTCGGATGGGTAAGCCTCGTCGAGCAACAGGTTTGAAAAGGTAGGGTTGTCTGGCCGGGAGGCACTCGCCGGCATCCGAAGGGAGATCAAGACTCGCTGTGTTGGACAGGTAAAGACGGAAAGGCAAGTTGGGTGGCCGGGAGGCTCTTGCCGACATCCAAGGGGAGGAAAATACTTGCGGTCTGGATGGGTAAGTCTCGCCGGCCGTGGGGTGGAAAAGGTAAAGTTGTCTGGCCGGGAGGCTCTCGCCGGCATCTGACGGGAGATCAAGACTCCCTGTCGGACAGGTAAATACGGAAAGGTAAAGTTGGGTGGCCGGAAGGCACTCGCCGTCATCTGACTGGAGATGGAAGCTCGCAGCCTGGATGGGTGAGACTCTCCGGCTGCAGGGAGGAAAAGGCACGTTTTTTGGCTGGGAGGCTCTGGCCAGATGTAATGGTTCGGTGTCAGAAGGGGGAGCCTCGACAAGCGTGTGATTTGGAAGGGTAAGTAAAAAGCCAGGAAAGCTCGCACCGGGTTTTATGAAATGAGAATTTGGTGGGCTGATTTCATGTGGAACTGGTCAAATTCTTTTTTCACCCATCTTCCTTGGGTTTGGATCTGGTGTTTAGTGAGGCCTTTTTGGGCCGCTGATGTTGCTGCCCCGATGCGAAAGGAGTGGCTGGAGTTTCTTGACTTTGTCTGTTTTACTTTGTTTGATCAAAAAGGAGATGGTTTCGCTATCGAGGATGGTTAGATCTGAGATGGTGGGGTTAATGGCTGGGTCAAATTTAGAGGAGATGGTTAGGTTGGAGCATCTCAAAAACTCGAAAAAGGCTAAAATGAACATGGTGTCGGGTGTATGGGCGGTACTGGGGGCTGGCAATACGTGCGGAGGGTGTGAATGCACTTGGTGAGGACATCTAGAGTAATGGGTAGTCTGGAATCGGGACGAGTAGGTCGGGATCACTGGATTCCTCTGATCAACTTACCAGTTTGGGAATTGTTAATTCCGGGCGACGGAGCGCCGTACAATAGCTTGTGAAAAAATTGGATACCGCTTTTGTAACTTTTGATGGAGCTGACTTGGAGGCCTTTAATGCTGTTGAGAAAAGAGATAAAAGCGGTTATTGAGAGTAGAGAAAATTCAGGGAACGGAATGTTATAAGAGAGATATGACTTGAAGAATTTCCATGCTGTCACGTATGTTTGGAGTGTTCTGGGGGAGACAGCCTGGAGGATGGTGTCGAGTGATTTGTCGAGGAGGGGTTTTAGTGGGTGGTTTATGGAAATATTAGTTCTGAATATGGAGGTTTTGGCAATTTTGGCAATTTGTACGCCTCTGGAGCCAACTTCCTGAATTTCTGAAATAGAAAGCGAGACAGAGAGTCAGCGATTTGGTTTTCAGAACCTGCGACATGTTTGTCAACTATTACGAATTGGTCGCATGCCGAGATCCATTTTAATCGTCTTAGGAAAGGCGTGAGGGCGGGAGAATGGGAACGGCCTTTGTTGACACACTGAACGACTGCTTCGTTGTCGCAGTGCACTAAGATACATTTTGAGGACCATTCGTTCCCCCATAAGAAGACTGCTACCATGAGGGGGTAAAGCTCAGCGAGAGCTAAGGATTGTGGCTAATCCTGTAGCTGGGCGGGCCATGGAGACGCGAACCAGCGACCTTGGTAAAAACCTCCGAAACCGATTGAAGGAGCTGCGTCTGTGAATAGATTGATGTTGATGGGCGACGAAACGAGGTTGCTATGGAAGAGGGAAAGGCCGTTCCATTGTTTAAGGAACATGGTCCATAACCTGAGTTCGTCGCGGCATTCTTGGGATAGGGAAATTAGGTCCTCGAGCATGTGGGCAGATGAAGCGAGTAAGAGGAGATGCGAGATAAAGGGACGACCTTGGGGAATGATGCGCATGGCGAAATTTAAATGCCCGAGCAGTGACAGGAGTTCGCGTTTGCGACAGCAGTGGCTGTCGATGAGGGTAGCGGCGACGAGGATTATCCTATCTATTTTTTCTTTCGGCTGGATTAATCTAGTCTAGATTAATGCCGAGAAATTCAATGGACGTGGCTGGACCCAGGGTTTTTTCCTGGACGATGGGGATCCCTAGCTCGGAAAAAAACTTTTGAACTGTGAGGATGTATGCGCCTGGGATGGCATCGGGGGGGGGCGAAATTATTAGAAAATCGTCTAAAAGGTGGATGAGATGGGGAATAGCGTAATTGTTAGATAGAATCTAGCAAATGGCTTATGAAAGCATGTCGAAAGATTTTTGGGCTACTTTTGCAACCGAAGGTTAGGCGGACGGCAATGTAAAATTTTCCTGCCCATTGTATCCCCGAATAAATGCCATGAATCTGGATGGATAGGCATCACTTTGAACGCGGAAGTGATGTCTATTTTTGTTAGCCAGGCTCCTCGACCCGCGATTTTAATTAATTTGACTGCCTGCTCTATGTCGTGGTATCTAGGGGAAAATTTGTCGAGGGGAATCAAGCTGTTAATACTGGAGACTGTGGAATTGTGGGGAGAAGACAAGTCGATGATTAGTCTTTTTTGCCTGAAAATGTCCTTGTGGTTATGCCAATGGGGCTGATGCGAAAGACTTTGAAGGGGGGTTCATTGAAAGGTCCGATCATGAAGCCTGATTTGACTTCTTTCCCGATGAGATCCTTTACGGCGTCGGGCTCGGCGTGGGCGGATTGGAGATTGTTACAGATGTGATTTTGGGAAAGCGCGCATTCGACGCCGGGGTTGAAACCGTGACTAAGGCCGTACAGGAGATATTCACAGAACTCTTTATCTGGATGGTGGGTGAGTTCGGTGGGTAATTTTAATATTTTTTATTCACAGCTTTGGACACTGGGCATAAGACGCGAGCGTGGGCTCCACCGCAGAAACTGCAGATGTAGAGGTAGCAACATCGTTGTCTGATGAATTTCCGGTTATTGAACGAAAAGCATTACTGCCTGTTGTCCGCCGTGTATGGAGCTGGTGGTTCGTGGTCTGAATATGAGACGGTTGCTGGTCTTGGGACGTAGCTGGTGGACTTCGCGGAGGTGGGTTCTGGGCATGGAGTGGCAGAGGGATTGATCCGTGGGCAATTCGTGGTAGAGTGGGCAACTGACCGGCACACGGCACATGCAATGTTCCTGCAACCTAGGAACACCCTGCTGTGGAGATCTAGGTCGAGAGCGCCCCAGTAGGGGCATTGGTTCCACTGCGCAACTCGGACGGCGCACTTTGCGGAGAACAGTTTGTGGTACGTGAAGAAGTGCCCTCCTCCGTAGGACAACGCAAGTTCGGCTATGATGGCCAGGTAGTCGTTGAGCTCGCGTCGCCTGTGAGGGAAGACTGAGCATATAATCTCTGTGAATCGACTGAACGCTATGGAAAATTCGGGAAACGAGAGTATACGAGATGAAAGTTTTTTTACGTGACTGAGAAATCCCCACAATCTAACTGACGGTTCGAGTCTGATGTGGGTAGCAGGGAAAGGAGTGAGGAGAGATCGACGTCTGCACCTGCTAAAATCTGCGCTTGGATGTTGTGAGCCACTTGCAGGGGTTCTGTGGCGATGGCGTTTGCTGGGACGGGCATTGGTGTAGTGGTGAAGAACGAGTATTGTGACTTCGCTTGGAGGAGAGTGTTGTAAGCGGCTGGAGGCGGAGCTGTATTTTGCGGCTCGTGTGGCCCGGCGTTTACCTGGGCTACGGTTCCTGAGCTGAGAGGGGTAGGCTGAGGGATTGGGTTCGGAGGCCACTGGGCCAGAAGGGGCGGGCTGTGGGGCTATGTAAGCCGGCCATTGCGGCCAAGCATTTACTTGGGCTGTGGGCTCTGAGCAAAGGGGGGTGGGCTGCGGAGCCAGAACTGGAAGTGGAAGTGGCCAGAAGCACGCTTGGGTTATGGGCTTTGGTATCGCTGACAGGAAAGCCGTGACAGACAGCTGAGTTGCAGCCGGATCCTCGCCGGGCCTTGCATCTGCGAAATCCGGGGCGCGGCCTTGGCTTGCCGACGGCCTGGTGCCGCTGTTTGGTGCACCAAATAAATACATTTGGGGTTTGGAAGAAGGAGGAGTCCAGCGAGGTGAGGCCTTATGTTTATGCTTTCGTGTAGCCTTTGGGGTAGTTTTGGGAGAGAGGATGGTTGGTTTGAGGTTCTTATATAATTCGTATAATTCTTCTTTAGTGAATCTGCGTGGAGCCTGGATGTCGGCGTTGGTTAATGCCTGCCTCAGACTCGTCACGGGCCTGGTGGACCGATATGATGACGCCGGGGAGTCGGCTTGTGTTCTCATCGGAGATGGCGAGAAGGTGCCTGGGCGTTTTGGAGGACGAGTGGCTAGGTGAGTCATGGGCCGTCCGCGAGAAGGAGCCTGGGGCTCGATTGCGTGACTGCGCAAGGACAAGTTGGACCTGGAGCCGGTTGGCTACGGGGATGCTATCGGGGGAGAGATGGATTCGTCTCCCGACGAGGAAGTTTCGATATGTGACATGGTGAAAGACGAGTGGACCAGATGCTGTTTAACCGTCGACTAGATGGAGGTAAGTCAGCTGTATTTATGTCCAAGGGTTGATTACCTTGATTGCGTACCACCTGTGCTAATTAGGCTAAGTATCTGATGTGCTCCTCCCAAACTTTGTTAATAAAACTTAATTTTGTAGATTTTGACAACTTTTTTCTTGTACTGAACCAAATAAGCAAAAAAGTTTAACAACATCTTTTTCAAGCCTTTAAATTGAGGTGGAACCGCCTCATGTCCGACTCTACATGTGTGTACTCAGGTTTATGAAACAGCAACATCAGAAGGAAAGCATATTGTTTTTAGGGCCTCTCATGCACACACTTTGGAACATTACTACGACCCTGGTGCTCCCATTCAGAGAACGCTAATGAGAGAACCTTTAAGGCCAGCCATTGTGGGCTCTGAATTTGAACTCTTGCCATTCTCACCACAAAAGCCCATGCCAAGTAATTCTGTGATTCATTTTTGGCAGTCCTGATACCAAAATTTTCCCTTCTTCTCCCATAGTCTCTTTCAATTGATTTCAGTGTTTCTCTCCTTGTTTTGCTAACGTGACCCCAGAGATCGTAAGCGTTTGCTATGTTCTGAAACGTTGGCTTGTGGAGGTTTTTGAGTTGATCCATTAGGTTCTGATAGACTTTAGTATTTGCATGTGTTTTACGGTCGTAATGACATGTAGGTGGGGAAAAAACAAGAGATCATAGTCACATTGTACTAATTTATTCCCTTGTTTTACTTAAATTGTGGCCAAAATATAACTAAATTAAAACAAGTGAACAAATTATTACAACATGGCCACAAATGAATAAGTCATGGGAATGAATGCTTAATTTATAGCCTCTAACGTCTATTTTTCTTCCACATGTCTTTTGCAGGGCTCCATTGTAATGCACACTTTTGGCAATTTTTCCCCCTCTTATGCACACCATGTGGTGCATTTATTTGATGAAAGTAAAATGCAGTAAAAATAACAAAAAAACAGCAAAAACAATAATATTGTGAAATATATATATATATATTATTATGTATATATTAAAAATATATATTAGTATGTAGTTGATACTTGTGATGGCATAGCTGAATTCTTCAGTGTGTCATGATCTTCAGAAATTATTGTAGTATGCTGGTTTGGTGCTCAATAAATATTTTTTTATTATCAATGTTGAAAAGTTTTTGTTGCTTGATATTTGTGAAAACTGCGGACTATAGAAATAGCTACTAATTATTTAGCTTTGCCATCACAGGAATATATTTAATTTCATTTATATTCAAATTTGTATAACATTTCACAACATTACTAATTTTACTGTATTTTTAATTAAATAAATGAAGCTGTACTTCTTTCAAAAACATTGACCTGTAGTGTATATTAACACAAAAAAGGATCAGTGTTTAACAAAAGAAATACAATGAAAACTGTTGTTTCTGGGGGAAACAAAACAAAAACAGGATTAACTCCTGAAATAACATTGTCCATGTTGTTATGGAAATGTGACTCAAATTGTGCAGATGAAAGACGTAATATTAAAATTGTAGGTCTGGTATGGTTTGATTGAGTTAATTAACCCACTAGCAAAGTACATTACTTTACCCTTCAGCTTGGGCACAAGTGGGATGATCCACAACATTATGATTGGTTTTAAATTGAGTTAGTGCACTGTTAATATCTGTTTTTTTCTCATACCATGTCTCACATCATATTTTCATCATCACAAACTAGGTAAATTCCCTTATTAGTGATTTGATTGACGTGGCAAACGCTGAATGAGAGGTAACACTGCCATATATATATATATATATTGATATAGATTGATGTGATAAGATAACCAGCATTGAGAAGAGGACATAGCAACAGTTCAAAAGAAAGGGATCCATCTGTGTAAACAACACCTCGTTGAGGGGAGTTATTAATTAACCTCAGTCATTTGCCAAGGATTTATTTGATCCCCCTCCCTCCATCTGACTCCAGCTGACTGGAGGCATTCAGTGTGGTAAAAACCGCATGGACATGTTCCCTGTCTGCAGAGGGCCCTCGACCAAGCTGACCATAAATCTCTCTGACGCCCACTTACAGTGTAGACTTCTTGCCACAACCATCAGCCTTGTCTGCAGAAAGAAAGGGCCAATGTGGTTACAATTTATTATTTCATCAACATAGTCAAACAAGAACTTGCGCCTTTTTATCCATTCTCTGTAAAGTTTGGGAAAGAGGGGTTCATCTTTTTTTCCTGCCTTCAAGAATGTCAGCAATGCTTCCCAAGAATCCCCTATTGTTGACTTTGGTGTAGGATGAAAGGTCCAGCTTCTCTGTTCTCTCTGTAGATCTTAAATATGATTAGATGGCATCGACATGATCAGATGCACAGAGGCTAGGACAGATTATGTACTTCTGTGCTTCTGTTATTTTGAGGACATGGTTTGCAAATAAGAAAAGAAAAAATGTAGACAGCGGTATATGCTTTTTGCCCAAGGGTAGCAAGAGTTCAGCCCTGAATAGTACGTCCCTTTGTTGATCAAATTTTTACACGCATTTATGAGATCCATGCTGTCTCAAACAGGTGATGTGTACCACACTTCTTCTTTCACAGTGTAGTTTCATTGTACTTTTAATACTGTAAGTCACAAATATCTCTTTTGTTCCATACTATAAATATTTCAAATGTGCAGTTGTCCTGAAAATGAGTCATCATTTTGTGGGTTGAATTCAGGAATCAGTTAGCTTCATGAATGATTCATGAACACTGTAAAAAAAATATGGTGTAGAAACCACTTTCATTCAAACACTGCTAGCAAATGTAAAAAGTAGTTAAAAAAATGTTAAGTAACATTACATTTTGAAGTAGAACACTAAAATGTAAAACATACTCTAACAATCTTGTATTACAACTTAGAAAAGTCATTTTTACAGTGTACATCGGTTTTGTGAAATCCAAAGTTCTGTCATGAAAATCTAGATGGCCCAGTTCGATAGGTCTAACTCAATAGACCTTTTTCACAGTCCGTGTGTCGTCATATCCAGCTCTGGTTAGTAGCCTAGAGGAATTTCCGCCTGCATTATTGTCAATCGACAGACATCAGTTTTGTGAAGAAAATGAAACTAATTTAGTTGGACTAATTAGCAATAAACGTCAATATTTAAAAAAAAAAGTTTATTTATACTGATGCCCTACCATGTATGTCATCCTTCATTTTAATTTGTAACTTTAAGTTATCTGATCGACGCGATTATGAGCGCTGCCGGTGTTGTCAGTCATGACAGTAATGAATAATGGCACCCTGCTCAAATTACTCCCAGAGAAATAATCAGGTTGATTTACATTTATTTTTTTATATTATTTTTTTTACTCATGCAATATATTTATTGTAATAAACCTCTCATTTTTGTATACAGTATAATGCTGTTCAATTGCACTTAATCACGCAGGATTTGACTCATTATTAAGATGATCAATGTAGTTATTTTTAAATAATCCTCTATGGGCTGGAAATATTCATTTATGTTACAAGTTGATGTAATTATTGAGGATTGAATCGTAATTTAAGTGCATGAAATATATAAGCATAATAATGCAATGCAATAAGTTTCCCCCAAACCTTAATCATCTAAAACATTCTTATGTTAACGTAATTAATATTTGGTTAATTTAAATGCTCTTTAATGTGATATGCTGTTTGTATAGTTTTCTTGCAGTTCTGTAATAAAATGAGGTCAGACTCTGAATTATTGCACATTCACATACAGTATGGCTCGCGCACTTCCCTTTAAGTCACGAAATATACATCGAAATATCATGAAACCATCTTCCTTGCTTTCACAATACTCAATTAAAGATTATAAACTGAGTTTGGTGTTTTTAGAAGACGTATCTGTGCTGAATTTTATATAAATGAATCACAAAAATCCTGTTCTATGGGCATAACCATTGACTCAGGCTGCAGCAGACGTTTTTTTTTTTTTGCTACTATTTGAAACTTCCGCTCTTCGAACGTAGAAGTGTGAAAAAGTCAATATTTAAAAATCCCATCACACATAGTGCAGCATCAGAAACCCTCCACATTCCCCAGCTCAACCTGCATATATAGATCTGTTACAGGGTGATTCATGTATGCTGTATATGGGGTTATTTCATATGTGAAATGTGCAGCAGCAGTATTTCTTACATGCTCACAGCAACATGTCTGTGGATGCATTGGCAGCAGCAAGTAGCAGATCTATTCCGCCAAGACAAACACATTAACATTGTCATGTTCATTACCTTGCTATAAGAGTAAATTGCAAAGATTTGACTCAACAGAACAAATCATTCACAAATCTGACATTATTACTTGTTTAATTAACTTTAATGATGCTTTTTTGGGGGGGGGGTCATTTCGCAGCATAAAAGTGTTCATTTATTTAAAGAGCTGAATTCTTAGAAAATTGTAGAATAAATTACAAATAATACAGGTCTGGAACAACATAAAGGTGAGTAAATAATGACAAAATTTTCTGTTTGGGGCAACTATTCCCTTAATTAATTTTCCTTAATTTTCTAAGGAAGATAAATTTTCTAGGAACATTTCAAACAAATGTTCCATGAGTAGTACACCTCCAATACAAATAGAAACACTGACTGCCTGACTTTTGCCAATATTAACATTCAAATGAGCAGGAGAATTTCTAAGGCACTATTGTTTCACGCTCCATCTTTCTTCTTTTTTCCTCTCTTGCAGAAACAACCTTTTTCTTTTAGAAAAACACAACAGCAAAGTCCAAAGCATGTGGAGATGCTACCTTTTCTCCAAGCAAGCGGGGCCCACCCAGAATGCTTTGACATGGAAGCTTCTGCCACCATTAATGGAGACAAGTATGTTACATTCTGAAGTATTTAGCTCAACCCACCTGCATTCACTAAGAAAATAAAGCTTGGGAGACTTTCCTTCTCTGGATAAACAGACCATTGAAGACTTGATGTATTATTTGTGTTTAAAAAAGGATACATTTTCACCATTTAATTCTACTGTAAATTAATAGTGGTGAGCTGTTGGAATAGCATCCTCCTTATGTTGCTAAAACCATTTATTATCAGAAGGCTGATCTGGTTGGCTTTCAGCTGTTATTCTAACAGTCTATCACTGCTAGTATCAGAGGTGTTTAGCTTTGCATGTGAACCATTTAGCCATGAGTATCTTGGTAATTTAGTAATAAGATTACATTATATAGAGAACTGAAAACGTGGTTCACAAGTCTTGCAAAGTTTTTATGATTAAAGCATTTCTCTCTTCCTAATGCGGTCTGATATTTGGCTCACATGCAAACACAATCTGACCCAGGCGAACTACAGATTCCTGTTACTAACATTATTCTCTCAGATCTGTATTTGAATGAGGTTAATTAAATTTCTTGCTGTGAATACCAAGCGTCCCTCTACGTTTAAATTGGTGAGGAACAGAAAAAGTCATTTCCACTAGGTGGGGGTTCAGGTTAAGCCATTGGAAAACCGGATAAGGGATGTTTCATTAGAGGCCTATAGCGATGACTCAAACCGAAGTGGGTACAAAATGAAGGGGTGTATCAATATGGCCATTGTTGCAGAGGGCGTAACAGCCCCGAATGGAGTCTGTGACCCTAGTGCAGGATTTCACACCCCCTCCAGAGCGTTCACACACAGCCTGGCATCTTTGCAACTGTACGAGGAAATTGAGAGCTCGTCAGATGATTCCTATCAGCTGAGAATTGGTGACAAATAATAAGATCTCTTGCTGTGGTTTCATTAACATTTGTGACCCTCTCTGTAAAAATCAGACTTAAGTCTAAAAATCTAATTCGGAGATAACGAGCATCAAAGTTTGATTACAAGCATTAATTTCACTATGATTTCAATCTTTGACATGGCCTTAGTTGATATTGACATGGCCTCAATATTAAAGGTACCAAGAATATATTTTCACAGAATGTTCTTCACAGCTTGTAGGATGATTTTATGCAGAAAATAGTAAATCTAAAAAAAATGACTTTAGCTGGGTTTTTACAGAGTGGGTCACATTTATTTTGACTTTGCTGGAAATTTTGTCTGCCTCCAATTTTCATTTTTATTTATGCTTGTCGATTCTGTGGTCTACTGTTGGAAGCACATTCATGTAATCATCTCGTTTGTTTGGATTTTAAATGTGATCCATTTTCGTATTCATAAGACTGATGAAAGATAATCCTAAATTAAATGCCTACTTGTATTGGCTATGTGAGGAAAATATTAAATATAGCATATGCTATAAAATGTAAGATGAGTTGTCATACAAGATAAAAAGACATTACATTCAAGAATTTGTATTTATTTTTGTTTGTGAGTTTAACAAAGAATTACATGCAATGACGCATAATAAAAAATAAGAAATGTATTGAGACAAGCCACCACAAAGACTATTTACATAATTTGTAAATGGCTAATGTGTTGAGATGAAAATTGAGATGTGGTTTTCACCAATGAATGAACAAGTCAAGGACATGTTTCACCCCATATTAGACAATGTTGTATACATTTAGACTGTTTTGAAAGATAGGCAGACAGAAAGTCAGACAGCTTCGTCTGCCAAAAGGCCTTGGGTCCACATTAATACTTATTTTCATTTTGCAACAGAAATATACAGCATGAATGTCTGCTAATGTTTGCAGTCCCTCTGGAAAATCATCTATCCTTATTTTCCGTATGCTCACATTCCTTAATTTACAGCTTTCACAATGAGGAATCACACATCATTTCGGTCTCCCTCACCTTATGTGTCGCTCCATGCAAAAATGCACTTACTGACTTTAATAATTCCAATTTATTTACTAAAAGGTAAAACCATTTAACAGAAAAAAAAAAATGAAAACAAGCAACCCAAATAAAGCAAAACTAAAAGATAGGCTAGTTCACTAAATTGAAAATGCTGTCATCATTTACTCAACCACGTCTTTCCAACTCTGTATGAATTTTTTTATTATGTGGAACATATATTTTGAGAAATGTGTTTTCTTTTGTATTTTTTAAGTCAATGGTAACCATGGTTGGTTTGTCACTATTCTTTACAATATCAAATTTTGCTTTTCACTACAAATAAGTTCATACAAGTTTGAAACAAAATAAGGGTGTGTAAAGGATGACAACGGTTTCATTTTTGGATGGACTATCCCTTTAACAGCCCTCTTGTTTCAATTTAATTTCTATCTAATCTGAAAATTGTACATGAAGCACTGTTCTGAGTCGGTTAATTCCTTTCAACATAGCAATTCAAACTGTTCAGCAAAATTATTTAAATCGGTCCGTGATTCAGTCTCAAAGTCGTGATTCAGAACGTTCAAATCATGGAATGTGTTGAATCGTGAATAGATCACTCTTGGAGTCGATTCGTTTCAATTAATTATGGTGAATTCCAAACGGGATATATCCATGTTATATGAAAACAATCATGGCCGCCATATTGAAGGGTTATTCCAAACCTAAGTGCTCAAAACAGTCCACTTC
Source organism: Gymnocypris eckloni scoliostomus (assembly GCA_027564155.1). NCBI lineage: Eukaryota > Metazoa > Chordata > Actinopteri > Cypriniformes > Cyprinidae > Gymnocypris > Gymnocypris eckloni. The sequence goes on from CM050421.1 coordinate 15,956,669, forward strand.
AAAGGGCCCTTCGGAATGAAGAATTTCAAAGGGTACAACTTATGGACACTTCGGCCCCCCATGATTCTTTGCATGATGATTGCGCCTCTGTATGAGCAAGGGATGATGTTGTAGAAGAGCACTTTAAGAAACAGTTGTTTGCTGTTATTTACAGTACACACAAATAGTAACAAAAAGGGTATTAACTTCAGAAGGGGGCAAGGCCAAAATAACAAACAAAGAATCTAACTGTAATAACCCAACTGACTAAGCTTCAGAGAAAAGAAAATACAGCAGATTAAACTAACTCCCTAAACAGGAGATAATAGGTAATACAAAAAAATGGCACCCACCTTCCTTCTAAACCCAAAACAAAAGACATGAATTAAATGCTAATATTTGTAACGAGCAACTGAAGTTAACACTCACTTCTCTCTAAATAAAGTCTCAGTCTTAGCTGTAATCAATAAGACCAAAAAACAGAAACTCTACTTCAACATTCTCAACACAATTGAGATAAAGTTACACCAAGTCACCACACTAAGGCTTCACACTGATTTCTGGAGTTTAAGGACGAGATCTCAGCCGTCTCACACACCATCCAGCCACTAACAACCACTGGGTTGAGGGTAGCTGTAGTTTAAATTATCTCTCTCTTCTCCCATCACCCAATCACAGCAGAGCTCTTAATTAACCTCAGGTGGGTATACAGGTTCTGCAGGGAGAGAGAAAGAGAGAAAACAAGGCACAGAATTCACACAACGGAACCTTACGGCTCAGGACGTAACACTTGGTTATTGTACAGTTTCTATATTTTTTTTACCCACCAGTTCTTGCCAGTTTTCATTTATCCAGTGCTTTTCAATTGAGTTTATTTATATAGCACTTTCACAATAGACTTTCACATAGCTTGAAGGAGAAAACGTCAAGCCAAAGGCAACAGTTGCAAGAGAAAACTCTAAAATGGTTTAGTACGATCAGGAAGAAACCTTGAGAGGAAGGAGCTGGCACATATTTAAACAAATTGTTTAAAGGCCAGATATGAACTGGTAATTGAAAATGTACAATAATGTGTTAAAATGATCATTAAATAAATATAATAACTGTTGGTTTTGAGTGCATCCTAAGACAACTGAATGTTTGTCAGATGACTTTAATGGTAGACCTGAGCTTTGTGACCTTATATTTGAGGAATGTGTTTTATATTTTTTTAGTGTACTGGAGGAAGTCGTGGCCTAATGGTTAGAGAGATGGACTCGTAATCGAAAGGTTGCGAGTTTGAGTCTCGGGCTGGCAGGGATTGTTGGTGGGGGGCCACTTTCATTTTATAATAGATTTAAAACCCAACAGGGGGCAATGTGATGAAATTGACATGCTCAGATTTTCCAAATTTGGTAAGAACTCCAGCTTATGTATTTTGAACTAACTGAGGCTTGTTTATGGAACTGTAGGGCAGGGGCCGGCAAGTAAGTTTGGCATCGGGCCAAAAAAAAACACCACAAGATGGCAGGCCAGAACATAGTAGAAGGATAATTTAAGAAATTAATAGATGACAAATTCAACTAATCAATTCTTCATTCACCAACTTGCAACACAGAGTATCTTGCTAAAGCACACATATGTGCGGAATGTATAAAAATAACTCAACAAATAAAAGAGGATTCGAATAAGCCCATTAATTCACTTCAAGATGATTTGTATAGCGCTTTTTACGATTAATGGCATGTTTGAGTCATGTTCTTAAAGAACTATGTTTTATTTCCTCTTTCCATATTGTGAATAATAAATGTGTATCATTTTAATTTGCTTGTTACACAATGGAGCCTATCTTATTGTAATAAGTATTTGAGGTAGCCTACTTTTACACTCTTGTTCATATTATTCCTTGGCATCCTCACGTACTAAACTGCTTCTTTTTTTTTGCGTGCTGGAGGTAAGCTATTACGTCGTGTGCAAAGTGATGTTAACATTCAAGCTAGCTGGTGAGAGAAAATGGCACTATCAAAGAGTCTAAAGAGGAAAGTTGACTGCAAAAATATGGCATATAAAGAAGAATGGAAAGACAAGTATGCGGTTATCCTACCTAGTTTTGTGACTGCAAAAAAAAGCTGGTGTGTCTTATTTGCAAGGAAGCAACCCACAGACTCTTTTGAATGTCTTTCAGAACTTTTCAAATTAAAAGCTCTCAATTTATCTCAAAATCAACCATTGCTGCAAAAACGTTCTCATACTTTTATTTTGAAGGCAAATCAAGATGAAGTGATTGTAAGTAATAGTGATGGGAAGTTCAGATAATTTTACTGACTCGAACCTTTGAGTCTTGTTCAGCAAAATAAATGAATCTTTTTTCGAGTCATTTCGCTCATTTCTTTCATTTTAGCAAAATATAGTTAAAATGTTACGTGTTACTTCCCAAACACATATACTACTTATGCAAACGTTGATCTTTAGTCTTTGATTAGCTCACCTCACTTCTTATCTGACATGTCTTCGGGTTTGAGTCGTTCGTTCTTCACGTGACACCCCCATAAGCTTTAACCAATGCATTCCGAGCCGGAAAGAAAATTGATTAGTTCACCTTTCGAGACTTTCGAGACGTAATTCGAGTACAGAACCTATCGGATGTTGCGCATGCGCGACTGAACGAATCACTCCCTGAGATGACTCGTTCTTCCTGAGTCACATTAAAGATTCAAGAACAACCCATCACTAGTGAGTAACTGTTGCTGTCATGACAGATCTATTTCAGAACCAGCCGCTATCAAAACAATGTGGCTGCGGGCACGGGCTATATATTATTGCTGGCTGTCCAGTTTTGGCTCACAAGGCCGCCTGTTGCCAACCACTGCTGTAGGGCATCTTTGTCGTTGAAAACTTGTCTCATAGTGGATGATTTGTGAACTGATTCATTTTACTGTTTGCATCACATAATCTGCTCCATATATATGGCTTTTCTGATGTAAACTTGCTCGGTAACCCACCTGGTACTGAGTTGCACTTACAAAGCAAGTCCTATAAAACATGAGACATGATAAAAGAGCTCAAAGATTTGTAGAAGCAAACTGGTTGCTTTGCTCTTTTGAACACTATTGGTTAAGTTTAGGTTTTGGTTAAGTATAGGCGGAACGTTATTTTCAAACATGATAGAGTATTCATCTTTTTGTGCCACTCATCGGACATTAAATTTCCCAAGTATTTGGGAGCATCGGGTATATCGGACAGTACATTTCCCGTGATTTGTACAATAACTAATGTGATAAAATATTGGCCAATTCACGTTCATATGTTTCAAATAAAACAATGCTTTTAGTGCCTCACACAAGACATTTCACTTTGAATGTATCATGAAACGTGTAAGAAGCAACATATCATTTTACAGACATGTGGCCAAAGGCACGTATTTCCAATGAACCTGGGTTTGTAAAGTGACTTGACTGATGGAAATGTAACATGCACTGCACACAGACCCAACTATGGATAATTCAATTTGTTGATTATTTGTTATTGTTTTTAACAATTTTATAGAATAGTTTTTGCAGCTATATTAAAAACATAGATCGAGGTAGGCCTATCCCAGTACTTGCATTTCTAGGAAGCTCCTATTGCTGGAAAATATGTAATTGCGGTTGTCAAACAGAACAAGAAAATGTGAACAGAGAAAGAAATGCCCTCTGAATGTGAAGGGTAATTTTTAGCAGCCCTGTATATTTTTACAAAGCCAACTTACTCATGTAACATATTGCTATGCTGCGGCTATGAGCGCATGAACATTTTTCATCCGAACATTAGCAGGCCAAAGTACACAAGACAATTACGCTGTGTTCAGTCTCTTTAGCTGTATACACAGAAAGCAAGAGGTTGAACATTTTCCACCCTTTAGAACACTCCCATCCTCCCAGTGTCAGCTGAAAAGCAAGATCATCTGTCCCTTTTTCCTGTAAAAAAAGTAGTCTCTTCCTTGTTTTTCTTACAGAATGTGAAAACTCTAGCAAGAGATTAAGGAGAGAGAAAATGACACAGGATGTGATTAGAAAAGACCTCCCGTTTATGATTTTGTATTAAAAGTGTGCCAAATATTTTTTCCATGGAAGGAATGTTGTTCTAACCAGTTCCATGTGAATGGTCTGGAGGGGAATGCAGTCCAATGGTTGGGCCATGGATTAGGTTTTAAAATGACTGGAAAAGAAGCTTGTAGAAAGAGTGAGAACATTAAGGGTTTTGCCTTATTTAAATGTGTTTAAGTTTGTAAAAATTGTATAAGAATAATAATAAAATAGAAATGCCAGCTGTGCAAGAATATAGTCAGGTATACTGTTTTATCCGAGGTCAAATGTTATACATATATTTGTATTTATTTAGACTGAATAAATAATAGAATTTGAAATGTTTTCATACATTCTTAGAAGTGTCATTCAAGTTCATTCAGATGAGTTTAGCCAATGAAATGTCTTTCAAACTGGTTTATGAAAGTCATTTTTTCAGGTCAAGGATATTGCTTGCTTTACAAGTTATTTGCAAGGGAACACACATACTGACAACAAATGTATAACCTGAATGCAGTGTAAGTCGCTTTGGATAAAAGTGTCTGCTAAATGCATACAAGTAAATGTAAATTTACACTGACTCAGCCAGTGAGCCACAGAGTACAGATAGTTGCAGATGAAAGTGTTTGTTTGTCCTGGCATTTGGCTGTGTTAAATCCCTATTCCTGGTTTTTATGGCTCTTGACATCAAAAAGACAACACAATCTTCTGTCTCTCTACTGCATGCCTTGCACAGGAGGTATGGTAATAGCTAAAGTCTGTCAATTGGGCACATAATTAATTATGTTTTTACATACGGACAAAGAATTAAGACTGTTAACCCCTTGGTCAGGATAAAATGAATGTTAAAAGGAAATTTTTCCCACATTAGAAAACACTAATGGCAAAAAGTCTTTAAGCAATTGAATGTTTTTTACTTTTCTTTGAAGTTCAACACCGTTTTAACAGTACATTGGACTAACAGGAGCTTTTTATCCCCACTTAATGACAGATATATATAAAATATATATAAAATATAGCCCTATCTATATTTCCCCACTGCCGCAGCAGTGTCTGCTCCCGCAGGAGCCCTATCTATATTTCCCCACTGCCGCAGCAGTGTCCGCTCCCGCAGGAGCCTTCTCTGTGTCCCAACACTGCCGCAGCAGTGTCCGCTCCCGCAGGAGCCTTCTCTGTGTCCCAACACTGCCGCAGCAGTGTCTGCTCCCGCAGGAGCCTTCTCTGTGTCCCAACACTGCCGCAGCAGTGTCTGCTCCCGCAGGAGCCTTCTCTGTGTCCCAACACTGCCGCAGCAGTGTCTGCTCCCGCAGGAGCCCTATCTATATTTCCCCACTGCCGCAGCAGTGTCTGCTCCCCCAGGAGCCCTATCTATATTTCCCCACTGCCGCAGCAGTGTCTGCTCCCCAGGAGCCTTCTCTGTGTCCCAACACTGCCGCAGCAGTGTCTGCTCCCGCAGGAGCCCTATCTATATTTCCCCACTGCCGCAGCAGTGTCTGCTCCCGCAGGAGCCCTATCTATATTTCCCCACTGCCGCAGCAGTGTCTGCTCCCGCAGGAGCCTTCTCTGTGTCCCAACACTGCGCAGCAGTGTCTGCTCCCAGGAGCCCTATCTATATTTCCCCACTGCGCAGCAGTGTCTGCTCGCAGGAGCCCTATCTATATTTCCCCACTGCCGCAGTGTCTGCTCCGCAGGAGCCCTATCTATATTTCCCCACTGCCGCAGCAGTGTCTGCTCCCGCAGGAGCCTTCTCTGTGTCCCAACACTGCCGCAGCAGTGTCTGCTCCCGCAGGAGCCCTATCTATATTTCCCCACTGCCGCAGCAGTGTCTGCTCCCGCAGGAGCCCTATCTATATTTCCCCACTGCCGCAGCAGAGTCCGCTCCCGCAGGAGCCTTCTCTGTGTCCCAACACTGCCGCAGCAGTGTCTGCTCCCGCAGGAGCCTTCTCTGTGTCCCAACACTGCCGCAGCAGTGTCTGCTCCCGCAGGAGCCCTATCTATATTTCCCCACAGCCGCAGCAGTGTCCGCTCCCGTAGGAGCCTTCTCTGTGTCCCAACACTGCCGCAGCAGTGTCTGCTCTCGCAGGAGCCCTATCTATATTTCCCCACTGCCGCAGCAGTGTCCGCTCCCGCAGGAGCCTTCTCTGTGTCCCAACACTGCCGCAGCAGTGTCCGCTCCCGCAGGAGCCTTCTCTGTGTCCCAACACTGCCGCAGCAGTACACGCTTCAGCAGAAGCCGCTTTTCTCTTTCAGATACCGCAGCAGTGCCACTACTACAAGCGTCGTCCAGCATCCCATCAGCCCTAAGCTATGCAAATTTTGGGGGGTTATCTAGCCCCAATTTGGCTGCTGTCCCACGATAATAGCATTTGGAGGAGCATTCCTGGTCTTGGCTAAATGCCGAGGTCGGACCCCTCTCCCCGGGTGGGGAGAGTACTCCAGTCTCGGGAATGATTACCGAGCACGGAGCCCTCTCCTCGGACAGCACGCCAAAAACGCATAACCCTTTACTCAGTTTATTAAATGTAAGTGTGAACTAGTGAACCTTGAGTCTGCTTAAAAACATGGGCAGGAATGCAGTTAAATGCTTAAATAACATAATACAACTGCCATTGTCTCCCCATTACCTTCATATAATGGAAATAATCTGACACTAGTTCTAATGGTGGTTCCCAATTCTGCTCCTTGAGGGCCAATTACCGATTGAGGGCCGAAGTTTATCTCCAGGATTCTTTTTTCCCTGGAAGACAAAATATTTGTATCAATGAGCAAACAGTTTGGTGACTTTTTATTTCCATTGGACAAAAAACTAAAACATACAGGTTTGGAATGACATGGGGGTGAGTATTTGATGACAGAAATTTAATTTATGTTGTCCTGGTAGACAATGGCTTATTTGATGTTCAGATCTCAGGAGAAGATATCTGTGTTTGTGTTTGTTTTTACTCTTACTCCTTTAGAGCTGCAAGAACCTTCATAGTCTCTAGTGCACATACTGTAAACTTTTTAAACGATCAACAGTTCTGACTTGGCACTTCCAATGTCAATCGGTTCCAAGTAGTGGGCACGTTTTAAATGACCTTCATAACAATTTGCATGCAGTGTAAATATTTGAATAGAACATATGGATTGACCATCGTCTCCTGCACTTCATCTTCAAAGCTTTAATTAGGTCCTTTGAGAGATAATGTATACATATAGTGCTATGTCCACTTACAGAGCTGAACTTGTGCAAATGTAAAGTTTAATCAGCTTTCAGGGAGTTGAATTTGATGGTAATCCAGTTCTACATTAACTTAAAGGGTTCACCCAAAAAGGAAAATTATGTCATTAATATCTCATCCTCATGCCGTTCCAAACCTGTAAGACCTTTGTTCATCTTCAGAACACAAACTAATATATTTGTTATCAAATTCGAGAGCTGTCTGACCCTTCATAGAGAGCAATGTAACTGAAATGTTCCTAGGCCCAGAAGGACATCATTAAAATAGTCCATGTGACATCAGTGGTTCAACCGTAATTTTACGAAGCTACGAGAATACTTTTTGTTTGCAAAGAAAACTGAAATAATGATGTTAACAATTATTTTACTCCAAGTGACCGTCTTCTACCATTATCGAGAGTACCACAACACGTGCGCATTCATTCTTCTACTTGTAAATCAGGTGCAGCAGATGTGACGTGGTACGCTCCATTCAATTCAATTCAAGATTATTTGTATAGCGCTTTTTACGATACAATCGTTGCAAAAAAAGCTTTACAGAAAATTAAGTCTCTACAATAGATGTATTTAATGTAGAAACTTAATATACTTAACTTATAGAAAATTTTTGTTAATTCTGTATACTGTCTGAGGGGCTGCATCATCTCTTCTCAGGTATTTGGTCATCTCAGATAATTTAAGGGTTGGATCCAGACTGAAGCTTGTGTAATTTTTTGTTAGCATGGGATGTTAATCCTGTGGCAGAAACAGAGAAACAAATAGAGACATAATTAGCATAGCTGTTGTTCCATCCAAGCAAAAATTATTTGTTCAGCCCAAGCTAAAGTATAATAATGTGTGTTTGATCAGATATAACTGCAGTACAAGATTATGAGATGCATTTGTTGCACACACAGAAGAGATGATGTTGTCTGGTGGTACATATTAGTTTTTATTTCGTCACACTCTGCTAAATTAATAAACACAACAAGAAATGAGTTAATTTCACAGTAGTGTCTTTTACCGACTGGCAGTGTGACTTCTTCATGCATGAGTTTAACTCACTGCGGCTCACAGGAACACCTAATAATAATATATAATATAATAATGTATAATAATAGGCATCATTATACAGTGTACACAAATTTTAAGTAAGCACCAGTATATTTAATAAATGATAATTAATCATACATATAGATCTGAATCTATATGCCTACACATTATATGATTGATTGGCTAATGAAATATGTCTTTAATCTAGATTTAAATAGAGAGAGTGTGTCTGAACCCCAAACATTATCAGGAAGGCTATTCCAGAGTTTGGGAGCCAAATATGAAAAAGTTCTACCTCCTGCTTTTCTGCACCAGAAACAGTTAACATGTTCCATAGCTTGGCAATGTTTCTAAGATGGAAGAATGCTGTTTTTGTAACATGGGAAATATGATTTTCAAAAGATAAGTTGCTGTCTAATATAACACCCAGGTTATATATATATAAAAATAAAAAAATAGGGTCCCTCTTAAAAAAGTTTGAAAACCACTGGCTTAGATAATTTAGAAGTCTCATCTGGTCTTGTTGAGATAAATAGTTGAGTATCGTCAGCATAACAATGGGAACTAATACCGTATTTTCAAATATTTCTAGGGGCAACATGTATATTGAAAACAGCAGATGACCTAGGACAGATCCTTGTGGTACTCCATACTTTACTGGTGATAATTGAGATGACTAGCCGTAACAAAGTGGTAGCAATTGGACAGGTAGGATCTGAACCATCTTAAAGCCTGCCCTTGAATACAAAGAGCCAAAAAAGTGTTTGTTCACAGTATTTGTATTTATTCAAGACATTGTGATGTCTGTTTCAAAAACTGACCACTGAGATGAACCTGTCTTGCAAAGTGCACAGTGCTTGAAAACATAACATTTCTGGATTTCTGGAAATAAAATAAATACATAACTGAACAAAACATCTGGCGCAGTGCCAGAAAACATAACATTTCTGGACTTCTGTAAATAATAGAAATACGTGCAGCATTATAGATGCTATCCTGCTGTGTACCAATAAAGATTCTAGAGCTGGGTTTTTTAGGCTGATTCAACGCATCTCCAAAAAGGAGGACAAATGAGTGTCCGGCTTAAGGTTGCTGGACAGGGGGCTTAAAATCCGGACTGTCTGGCCAAAATCCGGAGGTATGGCCACCCTAGCTGCAGTGCGCGTCTGAAGTCTTGTTTGATGTTGATGCAAAAAATAAACCGGTTCTGGGTCTTAATAAAGGTCTTTCTTGTCAAGAAAAAGGGGACAAAACTGCAGGGTGGCAAAAAAAAAACTTTTGAGCAGGGTGGCCTAAAGGGTGGCCAAGCTTAGATCAGTGGTGGCCACGACCACCGCTGGCTCTGCCACTGTGGCCCTGTCTATACACAGTAGCAGAGCAAGAGATAGGACAGATTTCTTTTGCATATCTGACAGTGTAACATTAAGCATAAGTATCACTATATATTGTTGTGACACCGGCGCCACAACCAGTTTGACGAGGCTCATGTTTATAACAGTAGCTTGATGGAGTAGATTCATATAGACCAATATAATAATTTGGTTCAAGCCAGGTTTCGGTCAGACAGAGTACATCAAAACTATTATCTGTGATAATTTCATTTACAATAACTGCTTTGGGTGTGAGTGACCAAATGTTTAGGAGCCCAAGCTTTAAAAAAAAATGTTCATTTATTTAGCATTTTTCTGGTTTAATCACGATCAGATTTTTCTAGATCCTGCATTCAATTTATATTTTGACTTTACTATTCGGGGAACAGACACAGTCTGTATAGATTGGACACTGCAAGTACTTCTATCATTTAAGTGGGCAGAACAAAAGTCATCATAGCAGTTATTTGAGAATTGGCTTACTAGTCAGATGGAGCGTAGTGTCCTGGAGATGTTGTAGATGGAGCGTAGTGTCCTGGAGATGTTGTCCGACCAGAGTTCCGCCCCGACTCTGCTGGGGTGCAGGCCATCAGCATGCAAAAGCCTAGGATGCTCCCAGATTAGATTCCAATTATTAACAAAGAGAAGTTTCTTATTTTTACACCATGACAACAACCATTTGTTTAAAGCAAACAGTCTACTGAAACCTTCGTGTCCTCATCGATACGTGGGAAGAGGTCCTGACACGATGATCATTGTCGTGGGTGAAATGCTGCGCAATCTTGATCAGGATCCAGAAGTCCCTCTTCTGTATCTCCGTCTGCCGCAGCTTGGTGTCTCCCACCCCCGTGTGCAGCACGACTGATCTGACACTCTCGTTGCCCTTCAGGATCGCGGGTATCTGCGCAGAAACATCGAGAACACGAGCACTAGGGAAACAGTGATTGTGCACTTTACCTTCAGCTAACGTAGCATGGTCCTGCCGGACGATAGAATCTCCGACGATCACAGCGTCGCGTTCCATCTCGCGGAGAGGAGTAAAGCGGTTGCGGGTAGAGATCTCAAAGACCGGAAGTGGTGGAGGGGGAGAGGTCATCGCCCAGGGCCTGGATCACATCTCCATGGTTTCCTGGCGCCGGAATGAAGGACATCTGGGAAGATCGCGTCCCGGGTGCACGGGGTCTGTGCAGAGAAACACACAGAGTAGAGATGGTGGAAGTGTTAGCAGCACGCTGCATACTTACCCCGGACTTGTGAGCGTCAGCCAGGGATGTTTCAAGCGTTGCTCTCCACTCCCTCAGCTGGGCCTGCTTCCCAAGCAGCTCACCGATCTGCTTCTCTATGGCCTCCAGCTCCAGCTGCACCGAATGCAGCTCGAACGTGTCCTCACCTGCACTCAAAGGTAGACACAAATCCGCCATTAAGGCAAGTAGCAGTGAAACAATGGTAAATGTGTGTGAATAGGCTATCAGCTGTGTTAACGGCAGCCACGATGCTAACGGGCAGCGTTAGCGGCAGCCACGCTGGCGATGCTAACGGGCTATAAGCAAATAGCGGACTCTGGAAATCAAAATAAAACTTGTGATAACAAGGAGCTCTGATTGTTTTTGTAGAAGAATGCGATAGGGGATATATTCATGTTATTGAAATGAAAATTATGGTGAATAAAATTGATTTTAAGATAGAAAATAGACGATAAATAATTGACTTGACGGAGCTCAAACTAAAAACATGCATCAGCAACAAACAGGAAGTGAGAATAATTGTTGAATAAAGTCATAATTTTTTTTTTCTTTGCACAAAATATTCCGTAGCTTCGTAAAATTACTGTTGAACGACTGATGTCACATGGAATATTTTAACGATGTTCTTACTACCAACTTGTGTCTGGCAACATTTCAGTTGCACTGCAGTCTATGGAGAGTCAGAAGGATCTTGGATTTCATCAAAAATACCTTAATTTGTGTTACGAAGATGTACAAAGGTCTTAAGGGTTTGGAATGAACTAACCCTTTGAGCCACAAAATGTATGTCCATATGCAGCATTCGTGAATTTGTAAAGATTTGTTTAACAAGAAGATGAGGATCCACACACAAATAAAACCATTTTATTTTCATAAATACCAAGTGTACACTCTAATAAAGGTACACTAGCTGTTACTGGGACAGTAACCTTTCAAAAGCTACACCTTTGTATATTAGTACTGTAGAGTACTTGTGTAGAGTCTTCAGTTCAGATCAGAATACTTGGCACCAAGAATGTCAGATGTTCTGCATACTGCCTAGTTAATCAGTAGAGGTACTGGCCGTAGATAAGATCAGGTTAACAACCAAGTATATCCGAAAATCATCAATCAGAATCATAACCATTCTAATCTCCCTGCCCATTTTCAAAAAGTTAGACACCAACATCATAAAAACATTGGCATTTTGGTTTTGACAACCACTATTAAAACCTTCTTTTAGTAGCACTGTTTTGACTACTTATCAACTAATTGTCTTGCTAAATACTCCTGAAGAAGGGTGGGGATTAATTAACTGTTCTCAGCTTAAAAGTTAAAGTTCTTCATAGTGTTTAGAAACTTCAAACCTGTAACCCGTTACGTTTGTGGTGGCTGTAATGCAACACTGCCAAAAACTTTTGGAGAAAAAACCACCCTGAAACAAACAAACACGGTCTACAAATGACTGTGTTTGTGGCTAGACTGAAGAATTCAGCAGAAATCTGGTGATTTATGTGCGTCACAGATTTCATGACTTAGTGTGGTTGAATTATATGACTTGTGAATACATTTAAATTTTCTGTGGCAGTCATACAAATATAGAGACTAGGTATTTTTTATGGAATTGCTTTACAGTAGAAGATGCTCTCAATTATGCTCACAAATGAAGATTTAATGAAGACTATAAAACTGATTTGATTAATTTATAATGTTTATGTAATTATTTTAACAAGAATATCCACAATAAATGAAATCATGCCAAACTGAAACGTAGTTTCCTTTACAGTCTTGTGCCATACGAAACAAGCACAACATCTTGTCACTTCAAGGGACAACTTTGTACCTGATTTACTCCAAAATTCACAGTGGTACATTATATTACTACTTAAGGGTGCTAATATGCACCATTTATGGATAGATAAGGCATAAAGTTGTCTCTTTATTGCCCAAGCGACAAGCTGATGCACCGCTAAAGGTAGAAGTGGAAGTTTTTCTAACAGTGATGATATCTTTCATTGCAGGATACTGATGGAGGCACATCTGATGAAATCACATTGTGAAGTGTCTGTGTTTGTTTTCTGAATCTTAATTTCTCTGTAGCACATTATAACACATTCAACAAGGGTTAAAGCTATTGTTCTGATTCCAGTGGGCACTAATTCGCTAAGTACCATGAGTCAGGCCCTCCTAATTCAATCATGAACTTAAACCCTCAAATTGAGATGGATAACACTGCTGTACGCTGCAGATGATGTGCTCATTTGGAAAACCACAGCAAATTTCCAGATATTTCACCCAGCTTCTCAGCCTTGTACTGGTCACAGAAAGTCTGTTAGGGCTCATTTGTAAGTTTGCCAACTCCATGGGTGGTCTAAAAAAAAAAATGATGTTTGGTGTTTGCGCAGTGTTTGAGCACTTTGTTTTTCTGGAACGTCTTTCACAGCTCTCAGAAACGAGCAAACTGGTGGGGTTTTCTCTTGCACAGCCTTTTCTGAAGAACAAATCTCTGTTTTCAAAAATGTTCCTTTATATTGTCAGCCTCATTCTCCCCACATAAAACTCGGTCTGCTGGCATAGTCTTTACACGTTTGTTGACAGCGCAGAATTTATTCAACTTTTTGACAGCCTGTTTCAAGTAGTGCACACATATATTTCATATATTAGGTTTAGTTAGTTAAGAATTCAATCAGTTTTTCTGGGATATGTTCTAAACCAATTCTTTTTGCCTTTCTAATTTTCCATGGAGCATTATACACAACATATTTTAGCATTTTAAAGTTTGTGTTTGGATACAGTTTCATTAATGACAAAGGAGTTATTTTGGAGTTTCTCTATCCTAGACAATCTGAAGATGAAGAAATAAAATAAGAATGACGTTAGTGGAAGCAGCTGTTTAGGGAGGGATTCCTGTTGTCATTGAGGCCAGGCCATGTTGACATGGTTTCTCAGGAAATCAGGTGAGATGGGGCACAGCACTTGGATGGATGTTGATGGATCATTACAGGATGATACAGTCATCCAGGGGACAAATCCTTCACATTCACAGAGGTCAGTGTTTGTCCCAGTGGGTCTGTTGGGTGAATTGCATTGGGTGTATGATGAGGATGCGTGTCATGCTTTTATTTGCTGGTCAAACAAAGCAGCTCAGTGGATATTGATGACACAAAGAATGGACTATAAGCGCTTGCTTTTTATTAACATCTGTTGCTGGTTTTGTTGCACTGATTTGTTCTGTAGATAATTTTCCATTTTGTTTTGGTCATTTTTGTTGTCTCGTCAGGAAGGTTTGTATGGGCATCAGAATGGTCCGATTGCTTGCATTATGGTTGAATGTTTTTCAAAAATGTTGCCCCCTTGTGTGCAGAGTTCAAACCACAGTGCTGGTGCCTGCAATGTGCTTTTCTTCTGTCTTTTCCACACTTGGAAGTTTGATTGTGAGCAGTAAAATAAAAGCTGTGGCCTTTAAAATCCATCCATGTAAGGAATTTGGACTTATGCCTGGGATTTTTAACTCAGGGAGTTTACCTTATTTCTTCTAACATGATTGTTTGGGTTTTTGGATTTCATTACCCCTGCTGTGGAGGAAATTGCTCTCTCGCCTGCTGGTTAAGAAATAGAAATGTATTTTTTGAAAGAAAAACAAAATACAAATATAATTTTTTTTCAGTTGTTGAACCCTTTCAATCCCAATTATCTCTTACGTCTGCCGTTCTCATCCTGTGTCTCACGTGAACAAACATTTTAGGGGTAAAAGAAGCTGAAACATTCAATGCTCTGAGATAACAATCAGTGAGAGTACAACTCTTATCGGCAGTGTCCAGACATTTACAGTTTATGTGCGTGCCTGCATGTGAGTGCATGCCTGTCTGCTTCTGCCTGTCAGTCATTTTCTGTGCAGTAGGCAATTGTGATTATTTTTATTTTTAAGATGATAAAGTCTAGTCATGCTCCATTAACTCACTTTTCTCTCTTCACTCACCCATGAACAGAATAACTAAATAATTGTATTTGCTTCCTGTTATTGTTCATGTGGTTACTTTGGGTGAACTAGGCCTATCCCTTTAAGATTAATAGACTAGATCAGAATTTGCACACAAACAGACAATAATATTGTGTTGCCCTCATATTAAAAAATTTGGCAATAACCTTCACATACTTTGGTGTCTATCTTTTTTCTTTTTTTTTTAAGGCTGGAATACATGACTTTTAAAATCTGAACAGAATTGTAAACACTACTGGGATTATACACTTGCCGACGTAAATAGTTACAGAGGAAAAACTGGGCATCATAACCTAAGCGACCAGACTTTCAAGTGATTCTGATCAAAACAAACTCATGCAGAAATGTGCACCTTGTTGCTATGAGATGTAAGACATATGAAAACAATATGTGCTCTAAAATTGACTCAAGATTTTAAACATGTTTGATATCCTCTGACTGGATGGAGTCTGTGACCATCACACACTATGCTACTTTGTATTAAATCTGTCATCTCAAATCTGCAGACTGGCTCTGACTTTCAACAATTAACGTCAAATTGACTAGACGAAATTGTGGGGAAATCTGGGCAAGAATCATGTAGTACATTCCAGCCTTTAGATAAAACTAAATATGTAAATATGTATTATTTGGGGAGTTGAATTACTTAATTAGTTGTTTGAATTTTTTATATTTCCAAAATTATGCTAATGCCAATTTTTTGCAGCTGAAGTGACTCAAAAATAGAGATCTGCCTATATTAACATTTTGGCATTAACAATAAGTTAATCATTATTTAAAAAATGGCTGACAAATGCAATAGATCCTACACTATTTTAACTAAATTAAAGATACAATTTTAAATGTTTCATTTTATCCTAATGTAAAATTGCTAAAGATTACATTTAACAGTTGTTAGTGTTTTTACATTTTTATTTTAAGTGATTAGGTATTTAAATGATATGGTATTTGTTGGATCTAGAGGATGTTCCATATCTGATTAGCAAAAATGCATGAAGTGTAAATAGTAAGTGTATATGGCCCCACAAATTCAGTTCAACTCATCTGTCCAACTTATGGTCAAATGAGGGTCTCTTTTGCTGTCCGAATGCTCATTTGAATGTTATCCATTTAAGATTAACTACAAAATAGCTGGCCTTAAAGATGGCAACAAAGTACTGTTTGTCTTTTAGTATATCAGATTTGCTGAATGTAGGCTTTTAGTGCAATCAGTAGTGATGTAAACCCACTCCTTTTTCCCCTCCCTTGTTAGGAATTCCCTAATGGTTCCTGTCATCTAACCATAGTGCTTGTTTCCTCTTTCTCATCTAGCCAGAAGTGAAGTTTACCTGCCCGCTCTCTTAATCTCTATCGTGCACTTCTAACCCAGAAAGAAAAGACAGTGTTCCAACTGTCCTCCATATCTCTCAACCTTTTTTAGTGCTCCTTTTATCAATGTATAATAATTACCTTGAGGAAACATGACTGAGGTACAAGATGGGTCAGGCAGAGCATCACTCTTCTCTTCTCCTGTGCCAGGCTGAGCCCTGGCAGTCTCACTAACTGTACATAAAAGAATTTCTTGGCCAGCCACTACCCACCCCCCCCCCCCACACACACACACACACACACTAACACACACACACAGTCCCCCTTCATCCACCTCTACCAGCACCACCAGCTACCAGATGCCAGGCATTCCACTTTAAGGTTATAGGAGATAAAGGTTGGGCTCCATGACCCGAATAACATACCACATTGAAGCTAAGCCAAGGCCACAGGCTTATCATGATATGGGGATGGAAAGGAACAGAGATTGTGGCTTAATTTTCAATGATAATGATAATAATAATAATGTGAAATATTATATTATTATTATAGTTTAACTTAGCTGTTTTCTCTTTTAAAATAGAATATATTTCAGTCATAACCCTAGTCTTCAGTGACACACGATTCTTCAGAAATCATTCTAATTAGCTAATTTGCTGATGAAGAAACATTATTATCATAACATATTATCAATGTTAAAAAATGGTTGTGCTGTTTAATATTTTTGTGGAAACCATGCTAGATTTTTTTCAAGAATTGTTTGAATATGGCATTCAAAAGAACAGCATTTATTTGAAATAACATTTTTGCTGTAATGTCAAATGTCTGTACTTTCACTTTTGATCAATTTAATGAGTCCTTGCTGAATAAGAGTATTCGTTTGTTTAAAATAAATTCACTCTGAATTCATTTGTTTATTTATTGCTAGTGAATATCAATTTAAATGTGTTTGTTCACAAAATGGCCATCTTGGCATAGTGGCAACACATTTAAAGGGAGCGGGGGGAGTATCAATAATTATATTAATAAACAAATATATTATTAAGCTATTATATTCATTTAGTAACATATAAATACATCTTAGACTATATCTTTAGATTTCTATAATTCATTATCTTCTTGTTGATTTACCGGTCCACATTTACAACTGCATGTTTTCTGCGTCAAAATAAGGGTTGATTTTGGCTTTGGTTTCAATAAAAAGAGCAGAGGGGCTTATTGACAAATGCAAATTCATTCTCTGCCAGCAGGTGGCACTTTCGGAACGGCAGAAATACAGCCGTTTCCCTGGTAACCGCACTAAACAAAGCAGAGCAGCACCTGACTTTGAAACTTGCAGTGCTCATATTCGATCAATTAAACCATAGCCTTTTGAAGTGTAAGCTATATCTCAATTTACATTTCGCCAAAGCACAACCTGAGTTTTCTCCTCCCATTTCTACTAGTAATTCTTGTTTCCTCCCTACTACCTGCGCAGATATCAACAGCGTCACTGGGTTGTAGATTGCCAAGTTGAGGTCACAAATGGGTTAAAATTTGATGTGTCGATTGTATGAGAAGGATATGTTTCATCAAATATTGGGCAACTGGACAACCTTGGAATATGTTGACGTGATTACTCATATAATGAAGTTTGGGCCATACAAATTATGGGAGTTTTACCGGAGGCGAATGTATAGCAAACATATTAAATAGTGGGATTTTTTTAAATAAAGATTAAAAATACAGGAGAAATATAGGAAAATATTTAAACGGGATGATAGTGGGATAGAATGGTAACATATGTGAGAATCCTGGGAGAAACGGGAGTGTTGACAGGTATGATGGTGGGTTGCATTCTTTCAGAAGTTTTAGTGTTCATTGGTTGTTACATTTGAAAGCCCTCAAGACACTTGTTTTTACATTAGTTTAAATGATGAAGAACTTTCCATCTTGGATTTGATTCCCCTGATACCCATTTGGAGTTCAGTGGTTGACTAGCGCCTCTGGTGGTGTGGTGGTGCCTGCCTTTTTTTCTGGTTCTTCTCTCCTAATAGCTCTGCTGAGAGGTAATGGGCTGTGAAAGTGCTTGGTTCCACCCAAAACATATTAACATACAAGGACACAGTGGGGCCTTCAGTAAAACACACACAGGCCCACACATGAGCTCTGATTCAACAAACTGGAGCCTTGGGTGGGGTGTCAACCGTCACAGGTGTCACTGCTTACTTTTAGCCCCTGGCAGACGTGTAAAGCAAAACAGCTATTCTGATGCAATGCCATGGCATTCAGATTTGTGATGGCTGTTTATTTTTATATACTTCGCTCACGGAACATAGCAGGGTGAAAGAGAGGGGGAAACTCTTATTACCAGGAGAGTTTCCATGGGGCGATTTCACCTTGTAAATGCAGGGTGGAGGTGGTGAGGTCAGTTGGTTTGTGAATGAGCTCCAGTGGCAGGCCGCCCCTTCTCCTACTCTCCAGATCACTTCACTGAGATGTGTAAAAAAACACCCTGTCACCTGGGTGTGAATGGCAGCCTAAAACTGAAAACCGCACACACAGGATACTATTGATGACATCACAAGAAGACGCCCGGACAACCCCCTCTGTTCCTCCATAAAGTTTGTAAAGACTGTAGGGCCTATTCAATGTAAGTAAGAATTTTCAGATTTCACATTTGTTGACACTGATGATGTCATATGATTAATGAACCCATATTATGACCGTTGTTGATCCTCAAAATTGGATAAGCTTTTTTTCCTTTAAAGGTTTTTCGTACACAGATCTGTTAAAGCAGCGGATGAGCAGTTTTCAGCACAATTGCAGCTTGGTAAAATATTTAGAGCTTGGCAACTAGAAAATTGTATATTCAATATAAGTTAATTAAGATAATTAAGTGATATTTTATCAATTTATGACTTTTTTTCCATGACTGAAATCTCACACTTATAACTAGGATATCTCATATAGAGATTATTTTTTCGGCCCTTTGGTTGAGAACCACTCTTTTAATGGTATAGTTCACCCATAAATCAATTATCTGCTTGTAAAAATCTAATGTCAAACATAACCTTTCTGCATCAGGGTCATTCTATCATTTCCCAAAAACAAACAACAGGTGCGGCTAATATATACTCACAATGTACTGTAATACAACTAAAATTCATAATCCTAACCTTTATCTCTATATCAAACTCATAGTTGGCCAGACAGTGATTCGTCTTTTATGAATAGTTGTACTTTTTATGAATAGGTAACTTTTGCATAAATAGCCAAGACTGTAGTGTACTTTTATTGTGTGAACAAAAACAGTTGAAACATTCAAAATATATAGATATTTATTTTGTGTTACTTTACAGGATAAGTACATGATGACAGAATCAGGTCTCTTTAACAGTGACACTAATTCATTTCATAGGTCCTCCATCAGCCATAGCAAGAGCAAAACATTTGTATGGACATGATGGGAATGAAGACCTTAAGTAGTTCATTGAAGGATATTTGACTGTTTACTTTGGTTAATGGCATGATCATGAGCTAAGATTTGTAAGATTATTACGTTTCGGAGCAAAACCGAGGTCTGTTTTCCCTTTTCAAAGCACTTTTCATACTCATTTCAATATCTGATCATCTTTGAGTGACTCTCGTTAAGAAAATTGCTTGGATAGATCAAACGAACCAGCAAAGAACACGAAAAGCCATTGCTATTATAGTTTGTGGCTAATAATGGTCTTCAAAGCCCCCAACCCACTGAGGAAAGCAGTCATTACAAAAATATGCTTGTCCTCATTGGAAACAGTTCACCTGGTCATGAAAACTAAGAGCTTAGTCTCGCCTCACTCCTTTTAATCATGCATACGCAGAGGTAGCCAACAACATCGTTCAAGAACACAATAGGTTATATTTATCCAGCACTAGTAAAGGTTTGAATAAACACAAGAGCCCTAAATCGACTCTTAAAGGAGTATTTGGAATCAGTACAAGTTGACAGCATTTTTGCCGTGATGTTGATTGCCACAAAACAATAATTTACAAAAAAATAGAGAGAGAAGAAAAGTTGTGATTATGGTGATGTGCAAACAATGGAAGCAAATGGGGCCAATTTCTGCAGAATTTACAAGAAAGGTGAAGTTTGAGAAGTTTATAACTTTTATACCATTATTATGTTAAAATGTGTGTATTACTTGAGCTGTAAAATTGTTCTTCTAATTTGTATTATTGTTTTATTATTCATTTTAGATGTTTTCAAGGCATCAACGCCGTATGTTATAAAATATATACAATGTTATAAAAATAAAAAAAACAAGGTGGCTAATTCGTACGAATTCATTCGACTTGTGAAAATCGTATGTATTTTACGAAGGACCACACCTAACCCTTTCCCCGAAGTTTGACCGTCAAAGAAATCATTCAAAATTTTACGAGTGAGGACGTATGAATTCATACAAATTAGCCACCTCATAAAATACATATGAAATGCCAGTGAGATAGTATAGGAATTAGCCTATAATTTTTATTTTATTTATCGCTATTATGTTTTGTTAATACCAACCCATGAATTGCACAAACGCAAATGTGTTTTCTTGAACATTGGGTCCAACTTTCAAAGCCTGCCATATGAACGCAATGCATGTAAACAGGTCAGTAATTAGCCGCGTGCCTCTTTATTGTCTGTTCCATTACTTACGGGACACACAAACTCAGATTAGCATCTGATAACGCACCTAATATCCAGCCATGTCTTGGGCTGCATGGATGGAAGGTATCCAGTGGCTAGTCTTAGCCGTAGCTCCCTCCGAGCACAATGCCCCACTTGTTGCTCAGTCTCCTCTGGCATGATCCAAAGCCATATCAGGCCCTTCCTGAGGCTTCAAATCCTCAATTTTTCAGTGCGCACTCAAGCTAATCTTGGGTTTTATGATTGGATATTAAGATAAATTTGGCGTTGCAAATTGTCTACAGATCGTATAAGCTGCACAGTGGCTTATTGGAACTGAATGAGCTCATTACTATCGGAAAAGTGTATCAGATGTGGAGCAGAGCACTGCGATGATGGTTAATTTAGGTCTAGATAAGAGATTCTGTAACAGTGCTGGTTCTTACACAATCTTCGCACAATTATGCAAGATAATCGAGGGATTTTTATTCCTGGAGAATTCGAATTAGGTAATAGGGGCCATTAACTTTGCTAATGCATATCTCCGATTGTATCCTCAAAACACTGCTTTACACATTCTGAATTAAGCATTTGTACATATTATAATAACAATTCATCCGGGAAAGGTTACACTTGAGAACTGTTGCTAAGTGGTTCACAGTCTAGATCAGTCAGCCAAGAAATGTAATCTCATCTCATAAAACTGATTGGTTTAATTGGCTGAGAGTCTGGCAAGATTACACAAAAACAGACTTCCACTGTACTTGCTGCTGCATACGTGCTTATAATCTTGTGCTGGAATGTTTGGGACAGCAAATTTGAGCCGTTTTGTGAAAGAATGCTTTCGCCGAGGTGAAATTGATGCACTGTGATCTGTGCCAGCACAGTCTGAATTTCCCAAAAGGTGCTTTCTGGGAAAGATTTGTCTGTTTGTATGAGTGCAAGCATTTGTTTGCAGATGTTTATGTTGGAGGTGGGAAAACAAGGGCTTAAATGGTTACCGGGAAAAGAGGAGGGGTGCAAATCCATCCCTTTACTCCACCTACCCCACCCCATCCTCTATAATGCTTCCTTATTCTGCCCAGCCATAGACACTTGCCTTTTGTATGGAGGGAACCAGAGAAACAATCCACTCTCTCTGTTTGGAAAAAAATTTGCAAGAAAAGAGACTGAGAGCTTCAAGGTGTTTTGCCCCCAGTTAAAAGCCCTGTAAGGAAGTCCTCTTCTTGCCTGGAGTCAGGAGAGCCACTGCCTCGTGAAGTTGAGCACCCTGCCTCTCACATTCTCCCTCTCCCTCTCTCTCTTTCTTTCTCTCTCCCTCCTACTTTCCACCCTGTGAGAGTGCACAGATTCAGAAGGTACGTCTGAAATCTACTTGTATCCAGGCTGGAGACAGCACCACAAGGACTTTTTTCTCTTTGCTGTGACAAGCACGTGGACTTAATTTTCACCAGGGACAGAAATAAGAATAAGAAGCAGACTGGCACCTGCCACTGAGAATCAGAAATTTCTCTAGAGTTGTGTCCGTTCTTTCTGCGCGTATGTAAACAATATTTGACTGCGACCAAGTGCCAAAACATTCCCGAGACTTCCCTGTCTGCTGGGATTCCGTCACATCTTCTCAAGTTATTTCTCCAGAGATGACTTTCTGAAGAAGGAAGAAAAGAAGAGAAGCCACCTGACCTGCAGAAGTTACCTGCCTGAGTAATTGCGGTGAAGCAGAAGGGTGAGGTAAGTTCATATCTGAATCTTTCATTTGCCTTCACCTCTGGGTGCAGGCATATGTCATCTCTGAATTTTTTGTTCATATCCCGTTGCTTCACAGCAATTTAATCCAAATGCAAGACAGGGAGAGAGAGAGGGAAGAAAACAGTCGGGTTCACATCTCAATCATGAGACCAACATAATTCTCAGCGCACTGCTACACACAAGGCAGATTAACAGAATGTTTTAGTGCTCTACCCCCATTAATCTCTGCAAAATATGTGGCGCATTTTTCTAAACAGAGCCATGTGGCTACCACTGCATTAATACTGATGCTGCTTGTGTGCATTTGTAGTTTGTGTGTGCTTGTGGCTGTATAGGTTGTGTGGTTCAGGTAGTGTGGTAGGTCTCACAGCTGTTTTGGAGTTGGAGAGGGAGATAATTATATAAATGTAGCAGTCTCGCTCTCACTGACACCTGGGACTGTTTCGTCTGCACTCTGTTGAGCACCAGTGCCACTCACGTAAATGTAGCTCCGCCCGCAGTGTTCTAAAGTCCATGCCCACTTTTCAGCTTCTAAAAGTATTTAATTTTGACCTGTCAGACATATTCCACTTTAGAGGTTAAAATGTCACATTAAATCGGGTCTTTTGAAGTCAACATGAAACCAAAATGGATGTTGTTATTATTATTGTTGTTGTTGTTAGTTTTTGCTGTTCTGAAAGTGCTTCGACCTGTGAGAAATTTCAGAGGTTTAAATCACATTAAATCTTTTAATCGTTCATTTATTTTAAAGTCAACATGAAACCGAAATGAACCCTGTTTATTAGTAGAAGTATTATTTTAATAGGACTGTTGCATTTTGACCTATCAGACATATTTCACTTCTGAAGTTAAATCGTCACTTTTAAAGTCGACATGAAAACAAAATTGCATGTTATATATATGCATATATGCATAATATATGTTATTATTATTATTATTATTATTTTGAAAGTGTTGCATTTTGATTTGTCAGTTATAGTTCACTTCAGATGTTAAAACAAAATGGACCGTATTTAGTAGTAGTAATAGTAATAATAATGGCCATTTATTAGGAGCCATTCGGTTTTTAATGGACAAAATCTTGCCATCCTTAATTTTTCTATTTACATCATCTAAAAAATACATCTGATTATGTCGCAAAAGGCATTTCATGTTGACTTGAATGGAAATATCCAGTGTTGTTTTTTCAACTTTTGATGTATCTTCGTGAGCTGTAGCTTCTCACCTCAGTGAGTTTTGTACATTATGTTTTGTAATAATATGTCAAAAAAGGTCTAAAAGAGCTTTTCCACACATAATCAACTACTGCGCATGGCATGAGCTCCGTGCAGCAGTCTTAATGTCAGACGGAGAGCGAGAGAGGACTGTGAGAGAGAAGGGAATGTGCTTTCATAATACATTCTTCACCAAGAGCACTGGGGAATAGTATTCAATAATACTTTTTTCTCGTCTGAGGAGCAGGGCCCAGCTTCTGCAGACCTGAAACAGACCCAGTCTGGAAAAGACGACATGCTCTCCTCTAAAAACATTTGGCGCCTCAATATGATGGCTTTCAGGAGGAGAAGCGGTTGAGGTCTGACTGCAAACCTGTGCGTCAGTGCCGCTAGGGCTACCCCATTACACAAGCCTACACTCCGACGTGATCTGAACCCCTGAGTGGAAAAGAGAGGTTAGAGAAAACGTGTCCAAGACACTTCACAGATATAGGGCCCATCATCCTCACACACTTCTGATCTCTCCGTCTGGAAATGGTCCAAAGCTTCTAGATGGGATACTGTCTTCTGTGGTTAGTTCAGAGGACAGGAGAGTCAGCTGTGAAGTATGATGTGATTTTATGATGAATGTGTCTCATCTGGTCCTGTTATCAGGAGATGCAGCAGACAGCGTTCAACCTTTCTGACTGCAATTACAGTGATAGCTTCAATCCACCAAACACCTCATTCCTTCTCACACATACTGAGGCCCTTCTCCCCACATGCACATTTCAGTTAGGTAAAGCCAAGGAGATCTGTTATACCTGGTGAACGCTATTTCTTTGCATTCACAGTTTATTTTTCTATTTAAATTCTGTCATTTTGTTCATGGAACCATAGACATTTTTCAGCCAATCACCTGAGCTGTAAATGTCCTGTGAATAATCTCTCCTGGAGCTGCAGGAGAATTACATCATGACTAGTCAATTTCAAGATTTTAAGGGGATAGTTCACCCAAAAATGAACATTCTGTAATTTACTCATCCTCATGTTGTTCCAAACCTGTATGTTTTTCTTTATTCTGAACAGAAAAGAAGATATTTTGAAGAATGATTCAGCTGTTTGTTTGTTTTTTCATGCAATGAAAATTAATGGGGTCCAAAAAAACACTAGACCACTGTCATTTTAGTTATATATGTATACTATTATAATTTTTAATGATATTTAGAATTCGTTTTTTTATGTAAGTGTTAGCATTTTGTGCTTTTCTGATTTGTATTAATTTAATTTTAAACATTTCTGTTTAGCTTTAAATGTGAATTCAAGCTAAACAGAAATGTTTAAAACAAAACGAATACAATTATATTTCAGTTATTTCCCAATATTTCAAATTTTCGTTCATGTTTTTATTTTTAGATTTTGAAACATTATTTTAAAATAGGCTAGGCCTGATAAAATACATTTCTTTCTTTATTATATTACACGACTCCAACCAACCTGATGAAGGCTTTGATACATGGACCATTCATAATTGATGCACGCTTATTGGTTGTGCTGGTCAGTAAGCCTTTGTCCATGTCCAACCATCTGTCTTGTTAATTCTGGGGCAATTTTCAGTCACTAAATCTTGTTTATAAGGTCCATCGCAGACATTGAAAACCCCACATTTCCCTGTGCTTTAGATTCCTTTATCTCAAGGTGGATGTAAATGAGTGCCCTGGAGTGGCCATATCTGAGAAATAAAAAGAATCAAAGATTATCCAAACCATTATAGATGTCTCTTTTCGTTCAGCTTGTAATGGCTTGCTACAGATTCAATTCCCATTTGAGTTTTAATTTTTTTACCATGCAATGGAGGAAAATGATACGAAATCCATTACACATGCTCAATCAGTGGGAGAGACAGAGAATCTGGCCCAATGCAGACTGAGAAGCATATGGGAAATGTTGAACACACCAATAGGTTGAACTTTTACTTCGTGTTTATGAGAGGCGATGTCTTGTATTGTGGCCAGAGAACCCTCACCAAAGGTGAAGGAATAAATGTATATGTAGGACAGAAGAGTGTCAAACGTATAAAGTATGTGGACTGTCTGGTACTGTCATATGGAGAATCTTCTTTTTGTTTCTTTTTTGTTTTACATTATTCATAAACCTATTGATGCTTGTTTGCCAACCAGGAATGTATTCATTCTCTAGTGAGAGGACCAGTAATCCACATAGGTTTATATATATATATATATATATATATATATATATATATAGTGCCACTAGAGGGCAGAGTTTCTGACCTTGACTGTGCAACCACAAGTCCTGTTATATGGGAATGTTAGGAACACACACAATCTCACAGTCTGTGCCTCTTGTGCTGTGTGTGCATCTCAGACAAAGGCCTCTTTTCTTTTTATGTAAATAGTCATTTTTTATTATTTTTTTATGTTTATTGTACATTAAAAATCCATTGGTAACACTCCACAATAAGGTTCTGTATTTTATCAGTGATAGCTTCAATGTATCAATGTTCAATTATTTATTGTTTTTTCTTCTCTAAGAAAAAAATTGGCTCGCCAATTCTTTAAACAAGCTTAATTTACTTGATTTGTTGACACTGTATGAAATATTAAAGCAACATTTCTCCCAAAAATTAATATTTTGTCAGAATTTACTCCTGTCATTCCAAACATGTATGATTTTTATTCCAAAGAACAAAAAAAAAAAGATATTTTGAGAAATGTGTCAGTGTTTTTTAATGATTGTCCATACAATGGAAGTCATACAGCCAAAACTGTTTGGTTAGCAACAATTTTTAAAAATATGAATGTGTTCTACAGAAGAAATTCATACAGGTTTCGAACAACATGAAGGTAAGTCAATGGTGATTTTTTTTTAAATGAATGAATGAATGGTTGAAATGTCACTTTATGGCCTGATTTTATCAATTTTATCTTGTATACATGTGTATTTTATCATATTGCACTGGACATGTTTTTACCTTTGCTATACTTAAAATTGGTAAAATATCTGTAAGTGAAGTAAAACTAAATACACTTGTATTACAGATACATTCTCTGAAAATAAATCCTAAATTGATCTTGTTTCAAAAATGTGTTGATATAAAAAAAAAAAAAAAAAATCATTAATAGGATCACATTAATGTATTATGAAAAACAATACATTGTTATTTCATGATACCTAATGCATTATTGAAACTTCATGAAAAGTGTAACCAATTTTCCTCACTTTGTTTGGCCTACGACCATGTCATACTCTGTTATTTTGAGCCCATTAATGTTGGCAGAAAGGTTCTTCTCATCAACCGTGTGGTAACCTTCATACCTCCTATATTTGGTGTTCATTTTAAACAGGAAATGAGAGAGAATACCACTCATGCTCTGGGAAAAGCATATGACTGACTGTGTTACGTTCCAGGAACTCACGCCCCCATCTCTCGCCATTACCATTTGTTTCTAGAGGTTTTTCGCTCACCAAGAGAGAGGAAAAGCAGTCCTGTTCAAAGGTGCTACAAGGCAAGCGGCACATTCCTTTGAGGAATTGTGATTTTCCCCAAAGTCTGTTTGATGGGGCTCTGTAGGCTTCGTTCCTTCCGCCACTTAAGGTATGACGGACAAAAGAAAAACAGCAAATGAGGAATTGCCTTCAAAGCTGTCGGAAACAGCACTTTGGCATAAGCCGACTCTGCAATCAGCAACATGCTTATCCTGCATCGCCGATTAGATGAGGGTGTGTGCCTTTGTGAAGGAGTGTGTGAACATCTCAGACCTTAGCGAAAAATGCAGCCGGTCGCTCAATCAAACATCCTGTTGCATGAGGCTTCGTTCCAGCGGGTTATGCATGAATTGGTCTGGACAGGAAAAGAGGTGCAAACACATCCAGGAAAGGGGAGGTTATCTGTGAAGGCCAATGTGTTTATTCTATGGATGCTAGGGTGTGAGGATCTCAACTGTTTTATTGATTGAGTGGAAAGGTGTACTGCCCTGAACAGATGTGTCTTTCTTATCCTCTGTAGGACACAATTGAACACATGCTTGTGGAAATTAACAGCTTTAATTTAAGTCTGATGAATGTGGCACAGATCTGGGCTTAGAATCAGGGCTGACTTAAAATATAATAAATCACATACAACTATGTGACTACGCTGAAAAAAATATATTTTTCTTAATCAATATTTTTTTTTATTAAGACAAACTCCCTAAAAACAATTCTTAATTTATCTGCCCTTCAGATGCTAGAGAAGATAGTTACATGTTTTCAAGAAGACAAATTAAGTTACATTTACCCTGATCTTCAAATTCAAAAAGTTGTCACGCCTCGGCCCTTAATGCATGGTTTTCCCTCTCTGGTCTGGTGCGGCAGCGGCTTCATCCTCCTTTGGCCCACGGCGCTTCCAGGGATTATACGGCCCGGCATCCTGGCCCCTCAGCCGTCTCATGGGCACGGTGCTTGTCCGGATCGTGGGTCTGGCAGCTCGTGACTTCGGCAGCACTCGATCCCTCAACGCTCCCTTTCTGGCCCACGCGGACTCCAGCGTGCATTCACGGGAAAGAGACCGATCTCCCGAGGAGAGGAGCGCTCGGCATATAATAGCAGCAGTGATGAGGCTTAATTCATGTCAGGTGTGCCTCATCACACACCACCAGACCTGGCCGTTTCAGTGCCCGGGGTGATGATGATAATAAGGGGGGAGGCAGCCGACTCGTCACATTCCCCCAATCCCCCCCCCCCCATACGGCCGCCACCCACACAGGAGTGCTACCTTCCTCAACCAGGCTCCAGCGGTCGGAGTGGGCGGGGCGGGCATTCCTCTCCGGGCAACTCTCCCTCTTGCATTGAAAACTGGGTTTTAGATGAAAGCCTCAACCAACTAGAGGGTAAATGACCATAGAAGAAACGTCACTTACCCCTATGGTGATTGACAGGCCGTCTCCGTCATTCCTCCATACCAGTGCGGGTTTTCACGAACTTTTACGAGCGAGAGGGGATGACGTCATCAGGTGTTTCCCGCATTCTCCACCAGTGTGGCAGGTAGAGCAAACGACAGATAAAGTAGGCGTAACGTCAGGCCTCGGAGAGGCTTTTATTTAACAGAAATAATATTGTGCTGCAAATTAGGCCGATTAATAAACAGGCACGTCTGCAAGCAACACGTGACGCTGCCTCGTGTGGCAAGCAGATTGCCATTCCACTGGCACACCAGATAACCCTGTAATGTCCCCCTCTGCCTGCTAACTTTTTGAAGAGAGAACTACCTCAGCCATCATCACTGCGCCGTATGATGCTCCGTTCATTATGTCTCTCTATCATACTGCTCAGTTACTGCTCATGCTCACCGGAAAAGCTAAGTCTGCTCAAATAATGCGTCGACAAGAATTTTATATGTAACGTTAATATACTTGTACTTGTTCCTGTTTGTAGTAGCGCTGCTGTGCTGTGACATGCTGTGGTACAGCCGATCTCCTTCACTGATCTGCTCCCCGCTATGCTCAGCTCACATGCGCTAATAATATATTGTGTTTTCCTTTTGCACACACACACACACACACACACTGAATCGCACTTGACGTTTCAATGAGGACATAAACACACGAACAGCATCTCCAGAACTGCTCTGAGAGTCACTTCATGAGCGTTTCACTGTTTCAAGTGTTCACAGCAACCCGTCAAAATAAAAGTCAGTTTTTTTTATATCAAATCAAATCACTTTTACTGTCACATCACCACAGCACATGTGCCTTGGTGAGTGAAGTTGGTTATGAAGTGGGTTATGAAACCCTGCACTGGACATTGCAGCAGAAATATTTGTTCCGCAGAATGTACATACTACTACTACTACTACTACTAAAATTATGAAAACTTAATTTTTTAAGGAATGATAACACAACATTTCTAACATGTTTTAATTTTAATAGTAAATTCCCTTTGTTTGCCAAAAAAGTTTAATTTTCAATAATTTAAAGATAAATAAAATTAATGTTTTATGCCTTCATTTTATAACCAGATACACAACACATAATTACTGAGGAAAAAGAAAAAAAATTATTTGGCTATTTTAAAACAAATAACAATAAAACATTAGGTGAGAGAAAATAAAACATAACTTTATAATTGTCATTTTCTTTAATCATATAATTATTATAACATCTAAAATACATTGCATGTAAAAAGTGTTAGTTTCAGGCAGTTGAAGGGTACATTGTGTGCACATGATCAGGATGGTACCACCTCCGCTTCATTCTGAGAAAGTAAAAACCCTGTTTGCAGGACTATACATTATTTGGATAATTAGTCAAAAACAACAACAACAACAGTTATGTCTGATTCTGTTGCATAGAACTGAATAAAAATAATACATTGATATTTAATATTAATAAATTATCTGTTCAATTTTCTTTCAATAAAATTGTGGTTATTTTATTGGCTTATGTTTTTTGCTTGGTGCTACTGTGTAACACTACTTATTTATTGTATTTATTATATTATTTATTTTATTTATGTAAGTTTTTGTGCAGAAAAAACTTTTTTTTCCTAGATTTTTTATTACCTGTTGTGTATTTATTATTTAGTGTATACATCATTTTTTATTTAAATTATACAAGTGCACTGATTGGAGAGGCTTGTTTTGTTTAATAAATGTTTAATTCAAACATATCGGCCAAAGAAATCGGCATCATATATCAGCCATCAGCTGCCCTGATTTCTAAATATCGGCATCGGCATTGGCCAGGGAAAACCCATATCGGTAGACCTCAAGGGGTGTCAACGTTAACGCGTTAACGCATGCGATTAATCTAAAAATGTTAACGCATAAAAATAAATGTAAGCAAATGAATCGCATTATATGGTTTGACCCCAACTTCTTGCCGTCATCGCAGCGCGGAAGGCTATCTGTGTGATGAGGGTACAGCGGCTCTGCAGCTGCCAGTGTGAAACTACTTTTACTAATGTGTATTATACTTGGAATGTATACCAGACAACTTAAGAACGGAGAGGCGGTTGTAACACAAGCAACGTGAGTTTCAGCCAGAGCATACATGTTAAACACAGAAGAAATAAACATGACAACAGCCACTATATATTATATAAGATAATAATCAAACGTTCACGATAGAATATGGTTTGTATGTGATTTTCTTGTAATAAATGTGAACATCTGAAATGTTAATTTGTGCAGCGATATAAAAAGGCTATAAATAGCATATTTAACAACAGTAAACGACCAAATTCAACATGTGATCGCAAAAGGAAGTTATTACAAACACTTGATGGTGGTTTGAAGTGTGGTCTGAGTAAAAGTGAACTATTAGTCTCATAAATTGTCTTATGAAGCATGATGCTAATATTAGCTCTAATACAGCTGCAAAACAGGTCCAATTCTTTTCAATAATACATTTTGTTTCATGCATTTCTTTATTTTCACACATTTACAGGTAAATCCTAGTATTTTAATTAATCATGATTAATCACAGTCCAAATGTGGGAAAATCGCCTTTAAAGTTGTCCAAATTTAGTTCTTAGCTATGCATATTACTGATAAAAAATTAAGTGTTTATATATATATACGGTAGGAAATTCACTAAATATCTTCATGGAACATGTTCTTTACTTAATGACCTTATGATCTTTGGCATAGAAAAAAAATGTTTCATTTTGACCCATACAATGTATTTTGGCCATTGCTACAAATATACCCCAGCGACGTAAGACTGATTTTGTGGTCCAGGGTTACATATATATATATATATATATATATATTCATTGATTTGTGCTTAAGTCATAACAACTAAGTAAGTAAAAACAATATTAAGCAAGGTTCAGATATTTTTATTGAAAACACCACACGTTGTGTTTGTTTGTTCTCCACAATGATAAGAATAAAGCAACAACTAGCATCTCTCCCCTCAACCTTTGTTACTTAAGTTATACTTTTGGCTTCCCACTAATCTTGCAGTTTACTAAATTTCCTCTTCAGGGATCAATAAAGTTGCTATCTGTCTATCTATATATCTATCTATCTTGACTTCCTATACTTTCATTTTCACATTCCCTATTCGCTGCATTCCCTCATTTGCTCTCCCCTGGCTCTTGAAAGTACACTGGACGTGGATGAGTTTTTCCGTTCCGTTGGCAATAGAAGGAAATGGGGAAGTTTGGCAAGCGGCTGTTATTATTTTTCCTTTTGCACAGTATCAGCTCTTTCAGCTACCTCTCTGTCATTCAGACACAAACGTCTCCACAATCACAATCTGAAGCTGTCTCATCAGCGTCATGCTTCTAAAAGGGGATTGAGAGCGAGACAGTCAAGGCATTTTCACACCAAAACTGAATATTGGTTGCAACATTTAATTGCAGACAACATTGTAAACAGAAACAATATATTTTTATGGACCTATTTTCATCCATTTGTTTGTGTAATGGTCGCCAGCTATTGATTTCCATGGTTCTTCTGGACCTTAGAAGTATTAGAATAAAACACTCGGGAAAGGGTCTTAAGAAGAAAGATATGAGGCATGGTTTGGCTCTTTCTGTCTTTTATTTTATTTAAATGTTTTACTATACTATAAATGTATGTTTGATCCATCTTTACCTTTGATGTTTGTTATGAAAGCGGTTCATGGTTTGGCATGCTGAAAACCAAAATGCCTTTGGTCAAATTCTGTGACTCAAAATATTATTTGTACACAAGGAAGGAGAAATCCCAGAAGCTTCAAGGAGGACTTAAAAATTAATGGAGATTTACCAAATAAGACATTAAGTATTTCTTTGGTTTTCTAAGTTTTAATTTAGCAGCCAAAATAGCAAATTTTTGCTTTGAGTTTTGCAGAATAAAATCTTTATTTGTGTGCAAGATGTTCCTAAATTTTGCTGTGCATTTCCAAGGAAACTTTTGAAAACATTGAAGTCATTGACAAAATATCAAAATAAGTGCTGAATTAAGCTAGAGGCACTTACGGCCTTGTTTGATTCAGTTCTACCTGCACAAGCGAACCCAACTGAATTGTAATGGCACATCAGAAGATGGGCTATGAGGTTTAGAGAGACTTGATTTCTTTTAATTGGATGCTGTTTGATTTTACCGGCTTCCTCCAGTCTCTTATTCAGCATCTGGGAGCCAAACTGATGAGGGACTCCAAGAATACAGGAAAGACACAGAACAGTGCCAGTTCCTCTCTGGGTCAAATCCTTAAAACAAAACTCCAGTTATAACCTTGTCTTTGTCCTCCCAGGCCAAGATTTTTTACCCACTTTTCTCACATTAAGGGAAGGGTTGATGGATGGTCTGCAAAAGCAGAGATGGGAATAGGGCTTTAGAGGTTATTTACTTCAGCTTAAGTCTTGCATAATATTTCTTTACATGTGTTCCCAGTTTTTCCGACAACGACTACTTAGGGGAATTGAGAACACTACCGACAACAGTTACAATTGTTACCCTTGCACTTTTAAGTAAGATTCTTCCAGAAGAACATTAGTAACATTACCCATACTCATCTTCATCCAGCTTCCATCAGATCATTGTTAGGTAGTCAGTGCAGGTAGTTAATTTGATATAGCTTATGTTAGTATCTTTAACATATAGACCACATAAATCCTTAAAAAAATATATTTAATTGTTATGCAATAAGAAAAGATGGAGAGTAGACGTTGCATCAGGCCTTAAAGATAGAAACAATATGCATGCATAAGAAAAGTGTACTATTCAAGAGTTTGGGGTTGGTAAGATTCTTTTGATATTTTTGATAGAAATCAATACTTTTATTCAGCAAGGATGCAGTTGACAACATGTTATTTGACAGTAAAGACATTTATAATGTTACAAAATATTTATATTTCAAATAAATGATATTCTTTTTAACTTTATATTTGTTAAACAATCCCCAAAAAATAAACACTGTTTCCACAAACATTACAAAGCAGCACAATAGTTTTCAACATTTAATAATAAGAACTGTTTCTTGAGCAGCAAATCAGCTTATTAGAATGATTTGTATAGGATCATGTGACACTGAAGACTGTAATGTAACGATGCTGAAAATTCAGCTTTGACGTCACAGGAATAGAGTACATTTAAAAAATGTATTCAAATGGAAAAAATAAATGTTCAATTGTAATTATATTTTACAATAATGCTGTTTTAATTTTTTTTTTCAAAGACAGTCAAAAAGCGATAGATAGATAGATAGATAGATAGATAGATAGATAGATAGATAGATAGATAGATAGATAGATAGATAGATAGATAGATAGATAGATAGATAGATAGATAGATAGATAGATAGATAGATAGATACATAAGTAATTAAAACTGGACATATTCATTCATTACAGTCTTATTTGGTTAATGTCAGCATTTGGTTGCCGTAAAGTCTCATTTCATGTTATCCTATCGCATCCTGTTCTCGAAGTACCACTTTCATGCGCATCCAAAACGCTGACAATTATCATTTTAAATTCCCCCTTCCCTCCGCCTCATGCTTTACCGTTGCCCAGTAAACTTCTGCATCTCCGGGCAGTTTGGTGTGACAGAATGAAGGAGAAGCATGACAAGCTGGCCAAAGATGAGAGCGCTCAAATGGGCCGTGCACCATCCAACCCCCAAGCACAACAGAGCACTTGTGATCTCCCTTAAGCACAGCAAGGAAGAGACTCATGTTAGCATGGAGAACTGGCTCCTGGTGCAGCGTGGTTGACCTTTCATATATACTAGCACTTGCTGAAGAAAGATGGAACATGTTAACTTTAAATAAGTTGGTCACTATGTTCATCCAACGATCCGTTTAAATGTTTTCGAAAATATAAACTCATCCAAATGTAATTTCTGAGCTGTTTATTTGAAGACTGATATTGCTTCAATCAGTTTGATGATATTTTCTTTGAGTTTAATGAGGCTTACAACTGATTAAAAACTCTGTCCTTGTTCTCTCTTTCCTTTTGTAAAGATTTATCCATTAAAACCCTTGTTATTTTGCTGCGTTTCTAATGCAAAACACAGTGTGTTAAATCTAGCTTGCCAACAAGTGACTCTGTCGTACCTGATCCAAGTGTGGCTCACCAGCACTTCCTACCCCATGCTGTTTTTTTAATGCTTTATAGAAGTGTAAGAAAAAAAGCTTTCCCATATGTTATTAGACTCCGTGATATTAATCTTCAAGTGGTTTGATGCCTGTGCAATAATTTAGCTGGAGTGGCTTTAGTGCTTTGATCAGCATGAGGTTTTAAAAGGTTTGTGCAGAAACGTACAGGCTCACTAATTTCGCCTCTAGCTGGAGAATGTTGCCTGATTAAGGCGACCGTCCCACCTGCAAACTTTGTTTCCTGCAATTTGTTTGTCTCATCTCAGAATGTCCCGTGCCTTGCACCGGTTGTGCAATCAAGATCAGTGTGCTATTTGTCTAAATTTCAAAGGCTCACTTTCTTTCCTTCGTCTAAACGGTACACTGTATTCCTATTACCCCGACTAAAGCTGCTGAAATTGTAGAAAGGAAAGTATTTGGGTTTGTCTCTCTTAGAGACACCACATCCTCATTCACATCCTTTTGGACGTCCCTTATGGAAGCTTCTGTTTGATCCTAATTTGATTCAAGAGATTTTGACTTATATGCAACATATATCTATTATAAGTTTGTATCTACAAAAATAAATAAAGGCTATTGTGAGATTCAGCAAGGATGCATTCAATTGATCAAAAGTGACAGTAAAAGCATTCATAACGTTACAAAAGATTTATATTTCAAATAAATGCTGTTCCTCTTCAGGAACTCGAGCTGCCTCGAAGGACGCTAGGGGAACGCCTTCAGCGATACCATGCTCTGAATCATAAGTGTAATCAGTCCAAACGATGGGCAAGACGTCATGGGCGGGTGATGTAATGACCAAGAAGCTTAAAAGCACGTGAGGTACAACCGGCATTTTTGTCATTCAGCAAAGCTCTGTGTGTGTGTGTCAGTCACGATCTATGTTCTGTGAGTCTTATTTACTGTTGTTTGTCAAGTTACAATTCCAGCAACATAGAAAGCTCCAGTAAGCCGAAAAAAGAATAAAAAGGCAAAGACTAAGCAAAAGGGTGAAACTAGATCATGTTACAGATTGTGTGTTCCTCCCTGCCCACACTACATCAAATACCGCCAAACGATTTCTTCTGGAGAAAGGGCTCGACGCTCCGCCTGTCTTCCTCCGAGGAGGTGGACATAAAGAACGTCGATGAGCTTTCACAAAGCTTATTGTTTGCACAAGCATATTGTGAACGAATATCATTATACAAATAGCAAAATGTCTGGGGAGCGGAGCTCTCACAGTTTGCTCTCGAGATAAAAAAGGAGGGGCTGATTGTGCTTTTCCCCACTGAAATACATTCCGCTCCCGCCGGGCACGCTCCGAGGAGGGTGTCCGTGCTTGTAATCTCGCTACAGACCATCCTCCAATCTAGAGCTCCCTTAATGAGGAAACTGTACGCCCTGAAGTTGAGACTCTTCACTTCATGGTGCGGAGACTGCCAGCTTGACCCAGTTAACTGCCCGTTTGGTACAGTGCTGGAGTTCTTGCAGGCCTGTTTCTCCGCAGGGTTAACCCACTCCACCCTGAAGGTCTATGTGGTGGCCATAGCGGTCTACTATGCCCCTCTTAGGCAAGAACTCTCTAGTTACACGTTTCCCCCGGTACGCTGAGGCCTCCGGGCAGAGAAGCTTATGCTAAGTGGTGGATCAGGATGCTATCCTATAACCTCGAGTCCTGTGATCTCCCCTCGCATTTGGGGGTCAAGGCTCACTCAACTCAAAGTATGGCGGCCTCCAAGGCATTTCTGGTCTACAACGCAGCAGGGTGGTCTACGCCCCTCATATTCATCAGGTTCTTGACAATGATTTACGAGTCACTCCTGGCTCTTCTGTTCTCTTGCCATAGATGTGCTCTTCCACACTAGGCAGGGATTTGCAAGTTTAGTGGCATGGACACCTCGTTCCCCTGGCGTTCTCCGACGCAGCTCGAGTTCCTGAAGAGGAACGTCTCTAGGTTATGTATGTAACCGTAGCTCCTCGAGGGAAGGAGACGCTGCATCTCGAGGCCACACTTCCAGCATCCCTACTAGAGCTTCATTCCTAAAAGCTAACGCTGGTTGCACCTAACGTGCTTTTAAGCTTCCTGGTGATTACGTCACCCGCCCATGACATCTTGCCCATTGTTTTGACTGGTTACACATATGATTTAGAGCATGGTATTGCTGAAGGCATTCCCATAGCATTCTCCGACGCAGCATCTCGTTCCCTCGAGGAACTAGGGTTACATACGTAACCTAGAGACGTTCTTTTATACCTTCTATTCATCAAAGAATCCTGAAAAAATGGTGTATAATGCTTTCCACAAAAATATTAAGCAGCACAGCTGTTTTCAACATTGATAATATTATTTTTTCTCAAGCATTAAAGGTAGAATATTTGAGTGACTTCTGAAGGATCACGTGACACTGAAAACCGACAATTCATCTTTGCAGTCACAGGAAAAAAATATTAAAATAAATTTGTTATTATATGCTAACCTATAAAACTTTTTTTTAAACTAGATATTTTAAATTGTAATAATACAGGTGTATCTCAATAAATTAGAATGAATGTCGTGGAAAAGTTCATTTATTTCAGTAATTCAACTCAAATTGTGAAACTCGTGTATTAAATATATTCAATGCACACAGACTGAAGTAGTTTAAGTCTTTGGTTCTTTTAATTGTGATGATTTGGGTTCACATTTAACAAAAACCCACCAATTCACCATCTCAACAAATTAGAATATGGTGGCATACCAATCAGCTAATCAACTCAAAACACCTGCAAAGGTTTCCTGAGCCTTTAAAATGGTCTCTCAGTTTGGTTCACTGGGCTACACAATCATGGGGAAGACTGCTGATCTGACAGATGTCCAGAAGACCATCTCCGTATTCTCCATCATCCATATTGCTGCTACATATATATATATACCCTGTACAACCTGTTTGCACATTCCTCTTGCACATACCTGCTTATATTATTATTTATTAAGTCCACAGTATACTATCCTGCACATTTTATTTTATTGCACATCTTATTCTTTTTTATTTTTTCTTATTATTTTATGTATATTCTCTTGTGTTGTGTTACAATATTTTGCAGTGTCCATTGAGCGGCCTGACCTGACTTACATTTCACTACTGGTTATATTCTATATAATTGAGTATGTGATGAATAAAACCTTGAATCCTTGAAAGACAATCAGTGACACCCTTGACAAGGAGGGTAAGCCACAAACATTCATTGCCAAAGAAGCTGGCTGTTCACAGAGTGCTGTATCCAAGCATGTTAACAGAAAGTTGAGTGGAAGGAAAAAGTGTGGAAGAAAAAGATACACAACCAACCAAGAGAACCGCAGCCTTATGAGGATTGTCAAGCAAAATCGATTCAAGAATTTGGGTGAACTTCACAAGGAATGGACTGAGGCTGGGGTCAAGGCATCAAGAGCAACCACACACAGACGTGTCAAGGAATTTGTCTACAGTTGTCGTCAGAGGCGTCTTACCTGGGCTAAGGAGAAGAAGAACTGGACTATTGCCCAGTGGTCTAAAGTCCTCTTTTCAGATGAGAGCAAGGTTTGTATTTCATTTGGAAACCAAGGTCCTAGAGTCTGGAGGAAGGGTGGAGAAGCTCATAGCCCAAGTTGCATGAAGTCCAGTGTTAAGTTTCCACAGTCTGATGATTTGGGTTACAATGTCATCTGTTGGTGTTGGTCCATTGTGTTTTTTGAGAACCAACGTCACTGCACCCGTTTACCAAGAAATTTTATAGCACTTCATGCTTCCTTCTGCTGACCAGCTTTTTAAAGATGCTGATTTCATTTTCCAGCAGGATTTGGCAGATGAGCTGAAAGCCACTGTCAAAGAAACCTGAGCTTCCATACCACCTTAGCAGTGTCACAAACTAATCAACTCCACGCCACGCCGAATTGAGGCAGTAATTAAAGCAAAAGGAGCCCATACCAAGTATTGAGTACATACAGTAAATGAACATACTTTCCAGAAGTCCAACAATTCACTAAAAATATTTTATTGGTCTTTTGAAGTATTCTAATTTGTTGAGATAGTGAATTGGTGGGTTTTTGTAAAATGTGAGCCAAAATCATCACAATTAAAAGAACCAAAGACTTAAACTACTTCAGTCTGTGTGCGTTGAATTTCTTTAATACATGAGTTTCACAATTTGAGTTGAATTACTGAAATAAATGAACTTTTCCACGACATTCTAATTTATTGAGATGCACCTGTATTTCCACAATATGTTTAAGAAAAACACAAAAACAAATATGAGCAGCGCACATATATATATATATATATATATATATCAGTATTTCACAAAAGTGAGTACACCCCTTACATTAATAGATAATTTATCAAGGGAAAATACTGCACAAATGAAACTTGGATATATTTTAGAGTAGTCAGTGAGCAGCTTGTATATAAGTACAAATTTACTGTCCTCTAAATATAACTCAACATATAACCATTATTGTCCAAATAACTGGCAACAAAAATAATTACACCCTAAGTGAGTGTGTCAAAACTGTGTCCAAAGTGTGAATATTTTGTAGAGGCCTGTTCCGAGTGAAACCCGTCTTGGAAAACCTCTGTATGACCCAGGCCACTGTAATGTAACTCAGTTCCAGGCTGTTACCGGACTTCTTATAGCCTAAGCCATCTTTGTGGAGAGCAACAATTCTAATTCTCAAATACTCAGAGAGTTCTTTGCCATGAGGTGCCATGTTGAACATCCAGTGGTCAGTATGAGAGAATTGTACTCAAAGAACCAAATTTGAACTGCTCTAAAACAAGATACACAAATTTGTATGGTCCTGTCAAGCAGACAAAACATGATTTGTGCATTGTGTGTCTCTTTACTTGGTAATTAAATTGGATAACTAATCCTGACATCCAGATGTCATCTTAATAACCTTGTTGAATTGATGAGAAATTAAACCAGGGGGGTCTTGAGTTCAAAGCAGCCTGTAATTCAAAGCCATGACAAGACAAAGACCGAGTTGTTCCTGTTATCCTGCTCTGGAATACAGATCTTCCAAACCAAGCACAACCAGTCCTGTCCTCTCACTTGAATACTGTCCTTTTTGTAGAAGACCCAACTAAAGATAATGCATGATTTCATTTGGTCCAAACATAGTTATCCCTGTCACAGATTTATTTTCTTGGCGTAGCTAGAAAGAGTCAAACTATTAAGCTTGTTTGAGTAGAACCCAAGTCTCTATGAACATGATCTGGCCTTCATATGCTCATAACGTTGCAAAGACTCCCTATGGGGTTTCTATCTGATTGCCCAGTCGAAACAATACAAAGTGTGACCCCTGCAGGACTAACCCACCTGCTTTAACCAAATGTAGGTAAATCTGAAGAAAGAAAACCTGCCGAATCTGAGTTATCCCAGTACACTGTGGGTCATGGACACATGTGATCGAGTCCAAGTAGCAACTGCTAATCTGTTTAAATTCAACCGAGACTCAATAAGAGGATATTAAATCTGGAGGGTATTTTGTGGCAGTTCTTAAGCAACCAAACCCTTTCTGCATCCCATCATGCTCTGCAGAATAGAGTTCCACCATATGCTTGGGCAATGCATTTATCAGCTCACATGAGTGAGTGGGTTTGACAGTAATTTAATTAGGAATGTTTTTGTTTGCAAATAGCTGCATTGGTCACACCGTCCCACAGAGTCATCGCATAAATCTCTCTATTAGGTATTTATGGAATCCAGATTAGTCTTTAGGGGAATGTTTTCATTTAGCCTCATTATGTGTATTGCAGTGATACCAAAGTTGAATAACTCATATTTACATTTACCATTTAGCAGAGGCTTTTAGCCAAAGTGACTTAAGGAAAAGAACAAGCATAAACGATATATTTTTATTTTTATTTAGACTTTTTAATATACAATATATACATAGTGTACAACATAAAAAGTACAGTTATTTTCCTCAGTCTGCTGTATGTTTATACATTTTATTTAAAGTTTAGTTTTATTGTATTTATTACATTTTTTAACATGCATCAGTTGATTTTATTATTTTATTTATGTTATTTTTGCAGCTGTATGATATTATCATTCACAGGTAGGAGGTTTGGAGACTAAATGCTCTTCATGAAATCCACTTTCCCTTCCAAAAACTCAATCAGATTATTCACTGAAAAAGAAGCAAAAATCGGTTACTGCTGACTAAATAGTTTTGAATCCCACCAGACAAAACAGTACCTCTCCTGTCCTTCAACTGAAATACTGCTGCATAAAAATGAACATCAACTGGACTGCAAATGTTCTTCTGCAGTATTAATGACCATCTTGTATCCCTTTAGGACCATACTAATGTAGTGCAGTAACCCAAACAAAGCCATGTGTTTATGAAAAATACTGCAATTTAAGTCATCCTTCCACAAACTGCACACATAACTTCAGTTGTTGAGACAAAATGAGGCTCGGAAAAATTTTATTCACATACACAGTAAGTTGGGAATGAGTGGTTTGATTTACTAATAAAGTGGATCTCAGTGGATGCCCACCTTTCATTTGGGATTGGGACCCACAGGCCTTCAAGAGGAATCCATGAAAAATGCAAAATGAGAAAAAATACAAATTGTACTTTAACAGCATATCATTTATTTGTTTATTTAGGGAGAAATCTATTCATGTTTTCTCTTTCTAGGGAGTTTGTCCTTGTTATTGTCTCCTCTTAATTACTACTTCTTTTGCGTGTTTTTATAATAGCTGCTTGGCAACCGTATTTTATTTATTTATAATTATTTAACTGAATTTAAATAGATAAAAGCTAACACAAAGTAAATTAACTCAATAGAAAGTACACATTTTCCCTCGGATTTAAATCCCCTTGGATTTAATACAATGATATTTAATTTGGGAAACAACACGTCTATAGATTATTTTCATTTTTATTTATTTTTTCGCAGTATAAATGGGTCTTTATATATGACAATATATAGTTGCCTTTATATTTTAGGCAGTGGGTTCCTAACAAGATCATCATATTGGGGGGTCCTTGGCATTAACAAGTTTTCAAACCCTGAGGCAGTTAGAGTACATTTATAGAGAATTATTCATATTTTTGGGGGAGATATGGGGGATGAGAGTGATTTTGGCATTTAGCATGGAAATAGATCCTGAACCATGGTGCCCACAGACACTAGTACAATCGTCTCTCGCCTGCCTCTCTCTCGCTTTCCCATCACAGACTCTCACACAAATCATTAAAATAGCATTTTAAGCACTAGTTAAGTCATTCCAGCAGAAACCACAGTCTCCTTATTAGGCAGCCTGCGATTCAGCAAATGGCACCCTGCACGAGAAAAAGATTTTGGAAAAGTAAAGAAAGAGTTCTGTGAGACTGTGTTTGTTTTCTTGTCTGTCCTTTGTGTCTATTTCCTGCCGGTTTTGTGAAGGCGTTGGATGTCGTTGTCTAGATTTAGGGATTTAATCTTCGTAGGAGGGTGTGAAAAGTTCATACTTTCCCCATTCTTAAAAATGCAGTCTTTATTGCCTTTTGTTCCCTCTGGGAACACTAATATGCTGTATCACTAACATAATTTTTTCCCATTTTTGAAGCATTTTTCTTGCAGAGATGATAAAACTGCATGGAGGAGTCTTGTCTAGACCAGGCAAGTTTTTCAAGTGGGGTTCATCTGCTTGATTCATGGCCTCAAACTCTCCTCCAAACCCAGTAACAACACACACTTGTAGAGCCGAACATTCCAGCACTGTTATTTTTGCATTATATTCCTATTGCTTGAAAGACAGAGGCAGTTATCTGCTCCATTAGCTCCACACGCCATACAAATCAGCCTACTATTCCTGAGGTTTCATCACATTTTGCAGTGTTTATACATTAGCAGGTAACTCATTTTCTATTGATAGCACACTTAATTTTTGTCTACCATATCCTTTCTGAAAGGACCACCTTAAGGCCCTGACATACTTGTGACAAAACTCTTTTTGGTGTTTGCTTAAAGGTAAAAAATGTGGATGTTGGAAATCTAAACAGAAGGGTTAATTTAACCAAAAATGAAAATTCTGTCATTAATTACTCACCCTCATGTCGTTCCAAACCCATAAGACCTTCATGCATCTTCAGAACACAAATTAAGATATGTTTTATTAAATCTGAGAGCTTTCTGACCCTGATCTTAATCTTAATTAAGATAATAAAATATCTTAATTTGTGTTCCAAAGATGAACAAAGGTCTTGCGGGTTTGAAACGACATGAGGGTGAGTAATTAATGACAACATTTTCATTTTTGGGTAAACTATCCCTTTAAACATAAGTTTCAGTGTCAGTGCCACTTTCAATTAGAAATACAACATCAATTTCTACTATAAAACAGCTTTTCAGCGTGTTCATGTTTTGTCATGCCTGACCTTGACAGCCTAAATACAATAATTGAACTGGAGATGATTTCCAAGTCAAAGAAGGCAGAGCCCCAGCGTAAACCTACCTATTATGTATTCATCACAGATCAATGGTAGTTCATAGGCATTTACCAGCTGGAACATATTTTTACAGAACGTTTACTTTGGCAAGCTGTTTTGAACTCCTGAAACAAACAAACTTAATTCTGACCTGATTTTGTTCAAAATAATGTCACGCCAGTCTGTTCTTCAATTGTGCTTGATCTAGCGTAACCATACTGTTAACCTCTAAAACCAATATAGTCTTTAGGATGATAAAGGGATACTCATGTCATTCCAAACC
The DNA here is from genome assembly GCA_027564155.1 of Gymnocypris eckloni scoliostomus. NCBI lineage: Eukaryota > Metazoa > Chordata > Actinopteri > Cypriniformes > Cyprinidae > Gymnocypris > Gymnocypris eckloni. The sequence goes on from CM050421.1 coordinate 16,000,217, forward strand.
TGTATTACTTTCTTTCTTTGGAGACAAACAAAAATATAATTTAAAGAATGTCTTAGGGTTTTATTTTTCATACAATGAAAGTAAGTGGAATCTAATGTTGTATTGGATCCTTTTGTCTTTCACTACAGTATATAGACAAAGCTTTCTGTCAGTCTGTATTTTTCTTTTTTTTCTGAAGTGTTGCTTTGAGATTTTACTCCTACCACTCTAGCATCCAAAACACAATATATGCAGTAGAAATCAAATGCTTTTCCATGAATATCAATTGCTTAGTTTCAAAATGTTATGTGGTATGCTGTTTTGTAGCCATTGTCCTGAATGAGGTGTCACCCTAACATCTGCCCCGTAGATTAGCGCACACACACAGAAGTCTGCTTTACTTTGATATATTATATCTAAGCATGGAGGCTCCTTAGTCTGCGTCTCAATAGTAGGTTTGTCGAGCTTCAGGGTGTCTATGGATACATGCCCAGTCTGAAAAGATCTACAAAGCCAGATGAGAGGACCAAAGAACCCTTGTCTTGTCCAAAAAAGGGGCATGAGTCCAACAGGGATTAAAATGGCATTCCTCTGCCACCCCACAGAAGCCACAAAATGGTGGTTGCATGGAGCGAATTGGAATGCTTCGTCCATGACATGACTATTGGCTTCGCTTAAAAGACCGAACATGGCAGTCACAAAAAATTGCTTATAACCATTAAGCTCTCCGTGATTGGAGCCATTTCAGTTCATATGATCTTTCATGAGCTTTAGAGCAGGGAATGGTGTTATTTAGCATGATATTTTTATCTTCAGGCCGCAGATTGTTAAAACAGGAAGATAAATATTAGAGGAACATAAGACGACTGTGCTTAGATTTATGATTAATTTCCCTACTGACAACCCTTTTTACCCTTGTGCCATTTGAAATTAGGCCCTTGTGGTGTAAAAGGCTATATTCTGCCATGATGTTCATTTGAAGCAAATGGTCGATTTGCTATAAAACTGCTAATTTGTCAGGAGCTGTTTCATTGCATTAATTCTTCTCCAATCTGCATGTAAAAATGGATTGTGCCATTATTCAGTGGCAAGGAGTGGTTTTCTCATAGCTTTTTCCCTATGTGGCTGTGATCCATTGATTTTAGCCCCCTTTCCCTAAACTTCAGTGAACACATTCTTTTCCGAACCATACTAAAGAGCAGAATTTTGGTCAGCAACTCGTGAAAGATTAGAGAAAGAGCTGTTTGGGTTATTTGCATGTACTTTACTTTGTTCAATCCAATTCAATTCAAGAATATTTGTATATAGCTTTTTTACGATACAATCGTTGCATAGCTGCTATACAGGAAATTATGTTTCTACAATAGATGTATATATTGTAGAAACTTAATATATTTAAATTATGGCAAAATTTGGTTCATTCTGTATACTGTCTGAGGGTTGGCTTCCTCTGAGGTCATCTGAGGGGTTGGCATCATCTCTTCTCAGGTTTTTGGTCATCTCAGAGTATTTAAGGGTTAGATCCAGACTGAAGCTTGTGTAATTCCTAGTTACCACGGGATGTCAACCCAAGCTAAAGCATTATAATGTGCGTTTGATCAGATATAAGTGCAGTACAATATTATGAGATGTAGTATATGAATGCTTGGCTAAAGAGATGTGAATCTAGATTTAAATAGAGAGAGTGTGTCTGAACGTTATCAGGAAGGCTATTCCAGAGTTTAGGAGCCAAATATGATAAAGTTCTACCTCCTTTAGTGGACTTCGCTATCCTAGGTACTACCAAGAGTCCAGAGTTTTGCGACCTCAGGGAGCGGGTTGGATTGTAGTGCGATAGAAGACTAGTTAGGTACGCAGGAGCTAACCCATTTAGGGCCTTATAAGTAAGTAATAACATTTTGTAACTTATACGAAACTTAATAGGTAGCCAGTGCAGAGACTGTAAAATTGGAGTAATATGATCATATTTTCTTGACCTGGTAAGGACTCTAGCCGCAGCATGTTTTACTATGTGTAGCTTGTTTATTGAAGATGCAGGACAACCACCTAGCAGTGCATTACAATAGTCCAGTCTAGAGGTCATGAATGCATGAACTAGCTTTTCTGCATCAGAAACAGTTAACATGTTCCCTAGCTTGGCGATGTTTCTAAGATGGAAGAATGCTGTTTTTGTAACATGGGAAAACTGATTTTCAAAAGTTATATATATTAAAAGATATCAAAACATATTGAGATATATAGTTGAGTATCATCAGCATAACAATGGAAACTAATCCCGTATTTTCTAATAATATTACCAAGGGGCAACATGTATATTGAAAATAGCAGAGGACCTAGGACAGATCCTTGTGGTACTCCATACTTTGCTGGTGATAATTTAGATGACTCCCCGTTTAAATAAACAACGTGATAGCGATCGGACAGGTAGAATTTAAACCATCTTAAAGCCTACCCTTGAATACCTGTATAGTTTTGTAATCAATCTATGAGTATGCCATGATCTATAGTGTCGAACGCAGCACTAAGATCAAGTAAAACTAGCAATGAGATGCAGCCTTGGTCTGACACAAGAAGCAAGTAATTTGTAATTTTAACAAGTGTTCCTGTGGCTCAGTGGTAGACCGATTCCCAGGGAACACACATACTGACAACAAATGAATAACCTGAATGCACTGTAAGTCGCTTTGGATAAAAGTGTCTGCTAAATGCATAAATATAAATATAAGTGCAGTTTCTGTGCTGTGGAGCCTAAAACCTGACTGAAATTCTTCATAGATATAATTTTTTTTGCAAGAAGGAGAACAATTGAGCAGACAACTTTTTCAAAAATTGTTGACATAAACGGAAGATTTTAAATGGGTCTGTAATTAGCCAGTTCACAAGGATCTAGTTTTGGTGTCTTAATAAAGTGCTTAATAACCACCAGCTTGAATGCTTTAGGAAAGTGACCTAAAGATAACGAGGAATTAATAATATTGAGAAGTGGTTCTTCTGCTACAGGTAACAACTCTTTCAATGATTGAGTGGGTACAGGATCTAATAAACATGTTGTTGGTCTAGATGCAGTGGTAAGTTTATTTAGCTCATCCTGTCCTATAGTTGTAAAGCACTGCAGTATTTCTTTGGGTGCGATGAATGATGCTGAAGTACTAGACGCTGTAGAATCTACATTTGTTATTGTGTTTCTGATGTTGTCTATTTTATCAGTGTAGAAATTCATAAAGTCATTACTATTAAACTGTGAGGGGATATTTCGATCTGGTGACATCTGTTTATTTGTTAATCTAGCCACTGTGCTAAATAAAATCCTTGGATTGTTTTGGTTATTATCTATGAGTTTGAGGATATGCTCAGTCCTGGCAGCTTTAAAAAGCCTGTCTATAGCTGGACATCTGTTTTTCCACGCAATTCTAAAGACTTCCAAGTTAGTTTTTCTCCATTTGTGCTCGAAATTACAAGTTTATTTCTTGAGAGAATGGGTATAACTGTTGTACCATGGCGCAGCACGTTTTTCTCTAACCTTTTTTTATTTGATGGGGGAAACAGTTTCTAACGTATTAGAGAAGATAGTGCCCAGGTTGCTAGTAATTTTGTCTAATTCTTTTGTATTTATGGGTACACAGAGCAGTTGAGATAAATCAGGCAGGTTATTTGTGAATCTGTCTTTAGTGGCTGGAATAATAATTCTGCCTGGACGATAACGCGGAGCCATATAGTTAATATCAGTAATATGCAGCATGCACGATACAAGGAAATAAATGATCAGTAACATCATCACTTTGAGGTACGATATCTATATTAGTAAGATTAATTGCGATATAATTAAATCTAGCATATTATTAAAACGGTGAGTGGGCCCGGTGACATTTTGCTTGACTCCAAAAGAGTTTATTAGGTCCTTAAACGCAAGTCCTAAAGCATCATTTGTATTATCAACATGAATGTTAAAATATCTTACAATTAGTTCTTTATCAACATTAGCCAATAGGTCTGAGAGGAAATCTACAAATTCTTTTCGAAAATCTGTATACAGCCCTGGCGGTCTATACACAGTAGCCAGAGCAAGAGATAGGACAGATTTATTTTGCATATCTGACAGTGTATATATAGTAACATTGCGAATATTACTATATATTTTTGCGACACCGCCGCCACGACCAGTCTGATGAGGCTCATAAAACAGTAGCATGGTGAAGTAGATTCATTTAGACCAATATAATCATTTGGTTTAAGCCAGGTTTCAGTCAGACAGAGTACATCAAAACTATTTTCTGTGATCATTTCCTTTACAATAACTGCTTTGGGTGTGAGTGACCGGATGTTTAGGAGCCCAAGCTTTAAAAATAGTTTTTGTTCATTTATTTTGCATTTTTCTGGTTTAATCACGATCAGATTTTTTCTAGATCCTGCATTAAATTTATATTTTGATCTCACTATTCGGGGAACAGACACAGTCTGTATAGATTGGACACTTCAAGTACTTCTATCATTTAAGTGGGTAGAACAAAAGTCATCATAGCAGTTATTTGAGAATTGGCTTACTTGTCAGATGGAGCGTAGCGTCCTGGAGATGTTGTCCAACCGGAGTTCCGCCCTGACTTTGCTGGGGTGCAGGCCATCAGCACGAAAAAGCTTAGGAAGCTCCCAGAAAATATTCCAATTATTAACAAAGAGCAGTTTCTGATCTTTACACCATGACAACAACCAATCTTTTAAAGCAAACAGTCTACTGAACCTTTTGTGTCCTCGTCGATACCTGGGAAGCGGTCCTGACACAATGATCATCGTTGCGGGAAATGTGCTGCATTCTGTCTCGACCAGGCTCCCGAAGTCCCTCTTCAGTGTCTCCGTCTGTCGCAGCTTGGTGTCATTCACCCCCGCATGCAGCACGACAGATCCGATGCTCTCGTCGCCCTTCAGGATCGCAGGTATCTGCGCAGAAACATCGAGAACACGAGCACCAGGGAAACAGTGAGTGTGCACATTACCTTCAGCTAATGTAGCACGGACGTCCTAGACGATGGAGTCTCCGATAATCACAGTGTCACATTCCGTCTCGCAGAGAGGAATGAAGTGGTTACGGGTGGAGATCTCGAAGACCGGAGGTGGTGGACGGGGCCTGGATCACGTCTTTCGCTGCTGCTCCGGCGCCGGAGTGAAGGACATCTGGGAAGATCGCATACCGGGTGCATGGGGCCTGTGCAGAGAAACACACGGAGTAGAGGTGGTGGAAGTGTTAGCAGCGCACTGCATACTTACCCCGGACTTGTGAGTGTCAGCCCTGGATGTTTCCAACGTTGCTCTCCGCTCCCTCAGCTGGGCCTGCTTCCCAAGCAGCTTGTGGATCAGCTTCTCCACGGCCTCCAGCTCCAGCTGCACCGAATGCAGCTCGAACGTGTCCTAACCTGCACTCAAAGGTAGACACAAATCTGCCATTAAAGCAAGTAACAGTGAAACAATGGTAAATGTGTGTGAATAGGCTATCAGCTGTGTTAGCGGCAGCCGCGATGCTAACGGGCAGCGTAAGATAATAAATCTAAATCAAACTTGTGATAATAAGATGGTATGATTGTTTTTGTTGCAGAATGCTATATGAGATATATTCACACATTATAGAAACGAAAATGATGCTGTATACAATGTATTTTAAGATAGAAAATAGAGCTCAAACTCAAAACATGCTTCAGCAACAAACAGGAAGTCCAAAAGCCTTTGTGTCATGAAGAGCTCATTTACAAGCTGTGGCGTTGACTTGATCCAATTAATTATCCTTGGACTCGATGGAGCTGCACGTTCTCGCCTTCTGCTTTGTTTCATGTATTTGAATCCATGAGACATACATAGCGCTGTACATAACACTATTTTTCTGCTCTCGGTTAGTACATACCAAATCATTGCCAAATGTTCTTATGCACATTCTGTGTGTTTGTAGTGATTTCAGGTTTTTGTCTACAGATCACTTGTAAAGTGTAAAGGTTCACTTGTAAATGAAAATGACACTATCATTAGCTCTCCTCGATTTACTCTCACAACCTGCCACTTTTATTTTCTTCTGTGACAGATCTTCTTTAATGGTGTTTAGCAGATTTCTAAAAATGTCTCATATACAGAAGAATTCGTGTACATAAATATTGATAGTTTCCAATCTGGGTGAATATATCTGTTACTTTTGTCATTTCTTTCTCTTTCGTTTCTTTACATTTTTTATGTACTGTACCTATATGCCCACAGTAATATTAACCCCTGTAGCAGTTATGTTTAATTGCAAGGTGTTCTTAGAATACTTTTTTTTATTATTATTTATAAAATAAATATCACATACACTACTGTCAAAAAGTGTGACTAAACAGGAGCATAATAATAAATATTTTTGAGCACTAATTCAGCATATTAAAATTATTTCTGGATGATCATGTTACACTGAAGACTGGAGTAATGATGCTGAAAATTGCTTTGGAATCATAGCAATAAATTGTATTTTACAATATATATAAAAAATAGAAAATGGTTATTTTAAATTGTCACAATATTTCACAATACTACTATTTTTACTGTATTTTTTATCAAATAAATGCAGCCTTGGTGTCTTACAAAAGCTTTTTAAAATCTTACCAGGCCAAAACATTTGAATGATAGTCTAGGTGTTATTTTTAATATACTGTATGCCATTTCTACATATTGCATTAATGCTTGCATTAATGTTTTATACAAGTATGAATGATAAATGAGAGCAGACTGAATTCAATCTCACAGAGGCTGTTTGTGAAGGTTTTTTGTGGTCTTTTTCACCTCCTTGTTTCAGTCCACTTCAAGGGCTTTTCTATAGCTGTTGTGCTGCATTGATCAACAATGGGTCATCTATTTAATGGAGCTCCAGCAGTGCCCACCCAGACTTCTAAAGGAATGTGCCTCCATTCATAACAGATGCCAGACACCCCAGCTGTGCAGTATTCAGTATTCCAAACCCAGAATTCAAGTATCCAACTGAATAGTTTGGAAAAGTGATCATCCAGAATAATTGTCCTGAAATGTAGCATAAACTTATCTAACCGTTTATGGCTCACTAAATAAAGCCTCAAAATAAAGCCCCTGATATGGTGTCGACAATGGACTTTCTCAGCTGGATTCCCCTCTATAGGCTGCTGTCAGGGTGAGCATGAGGGTGACCCCAGTGCTGGTCCACAGATAAGGCAAATACACTGAATGAAAAGAGAAAGAGAAAGAAGAAATGTGTGCAAGGAATTTTAATAGAGTTCCCCCTTTGTTGCATCTCTGAGACTAATGGCCACTCCTTACAAAGCAATCATCTGTGTAAAGTGTCCAATCAAAAATGAAAAGCAAGAAAGGGAATGATTGAGAGAAGGTCTGCACCATGGCTCATACCAAGATGCAGGCGTGTAGTTTGGCAGTGACCGAGGATTTCCATTAAATTGCAGGTTTCAGGAACAAGATGGTTGTTCTAGCAGTACTGACCCCCTCTCACCTATCCCTCGCCCCATCTTTCTCCTCAACTCTTTCACTATACTCTCTTTCTCAGCCTATATGTGGTCTGTCTGACCTCTTCCAAATCAGAGAGCTGCAAGAGAGAGTCCACAGGTCATTTCCACACCTTAATGAACGAATACAACAGACTTTGCAGCATAAATTGACATTCACTGTTTAAAAAGTTATAAAATGTGTACTATTTATCCTAATATTTATATGTATTTATATAATAAACCATTTTCATTATGAGTATGTGGCGCATATTTGCCTCAAAGAAACATGTTTGGATCAGTTTGTCCAGCATTGACAAGAGTCTGAAACATTAACAATTTACGTTTACAAAAGTGCTGAAAATTGATTTTAGATGGATGGTCTTTGATATGGGAGATTGGTGTGTCCTCAGTTTGGTATATTTCCATGGTGATACATGAATAAATTACTCTCATGAAGTGGTTATTTTTAAAGAGTCAGTCAAAATGATTCAGCTTGCTTGTGAGTTTGAATCAGACTCAGCTCATCCAGTGAATCATTCAAAGCCAGTACCAAGTTCACAAATGACTCCTTCACCAGAATGAAAACTGTCAGTGGAGTAATTCTATTGATTAAAATTGAACCAGAAACTGTTTCTGCGATGTGTAGTTTTTGAGTAGAGATTAACTTATATATTTTTATAACCATACCAGTAATCGCATGTACATATGTTTGATAACTTATAAACAGAAGCAATTTTTACATTTTTAAAGTCTCTACATTGCAATAATAAAAATACAAATATTTTGTATCAGTGGCAGAATTATTTAACAATAGGGAAAAAATTATGAAAAAATTGTACTAATATATTATATTCACAACTTTATGTTCACATATTGTTTAACAACATAACAACTTTATGTTCAGACCTCAAAATATATTGTTGGTACATGTTTAGCATAATAAGGTCTAATTGGTGTTGAAAAAAGGTAGAAAAGACGTAATGTTTCATTTTTGTTTAATGTTTCCTTTTAGGAATGTTCCTAGTCATTTGTTTAGTCTGGAGTTGCAATTCACATTGGCCTGAACTAGTTTAAGCAAGATGTTTTGGCAGATTTGCCTCTCTACATGAACATGCTATTACTTGGTTCCAATTGCAGAGGTCTTTCTATGGCTTACATTGGAATGGATCTTGTCATCTATGAATAAAACAGGCCATGCCTCGGAAACCATTAAACCAGTGATACACAGTCTACCCAGGACCTTTTGAAGTGAATAAGGCTGATAATAATCTCATTAAAAGTGACTGGCCTGCACATTCTAGGGCAGTCTGCCTCCACCAGGAGTTGCACAACAACCATCATTCATCCCTCCCATGAGAGGTGCGCTTTGGCTGGAGCTTTTATTTGGGTGGAAACTTGTCTTTGGCATTTTATCTTCTGGCTTATCAATTGCTGTTCTGCAGTGATAGGAGCTCAAATTACTGTTAAATTACTGTTAGACTGCGGGTGAAGGGAGGAGGATGTAAGCAAGAGGAAGGAGGCTGTTCAATGGAATTTAAGAGGAGATGAACTGTGTAAGACTGAGCTGTTTTTGACATGAGGAGTGAAGGCTTGATTTATTTTTAATTGACTGTGTGGTGTCAGCATTGAGTAACGGCGGTGCGTTTATAGCCTCGTTATTTTAAAGCTCCTGTCTAGATGAAGTGAAAACCAAATGGAGCTGTTCTGTGTGAGAGGAGGAATCCAGACCACTTTACCGGGTATAAAACAGTGGCTGACACCACAAGTGCTGGAAAGGTACATTAAGCCATTAGTGTCAGAGAACAGCCAAGCAGAATCCATAGTATTTGGAACAGATGTATTTAAAACATTTTAGTACTGATCATGGGTCAGTGACAAATAAGAATGACTCAAATTAAGTAAAAAGTAATAACATATATTCCATGCGAGTGTACACATCAGTATTTTCATCATTATTTCAAAGTAAAATCAATATTTTTAAAGGTAAAAAAAGTAATGAATTAGTCATTCTTAAGTATTTTCATAATGCAAGTTTTTACATAAAAAATTCTGATTTATTTTATTTATTAAATTCTAGACAGTTGTGTCACCCTGACATTTTTTACTTTTTCTCTTCTTTAAAAAATTAAAGAAGAGAGTTGCAGCAGATGGCATTGTACAATCTGATTAAAAAATATATATTTGATCTTAGACAGTTGTATCACCCTAACATTTTTTACTTTATGCCCCCCAAAAATATCTAAATTAATTTAAATTCAAAACTAAAAGCATGCTCATAATATATGTGTATTTAAATTGTTGAAATCATTCTAGTATATTTTTTTTAAATGTGAATTTTTTAAACAAGAAAAACAAGCGACATATCTTTATCTGATCATTTTATTTTATTTTATAAGAACTACCTCCAATTGGTTTACAAATTATTAAACCGTTAAAATATTAAGATTTCTCATTTACTGTATGTGTGTGGTCGTCTTTCATAATTTCCCTCAGCTATCATTCTGTTTTTAACAGTGTTACAAGGAGAAGAAACTCAGTGCTAGCCGACCTGCTGACCTCTATAAGTGCTTTGTATAATGCAGGAGGTGGCAGAAGTTGTGAGAGGTATTATTTAGCTGTAAGGTCAAACAAAATGGCTTTTATGTTGCTGCCCAAGGTCAGTAAAACAGGCTTGTTTTTCTCACAGAGCCTGCTCTTTGTCAGCTGTGCTCCACAGTTTATCTTTTTCTTCATTCTGTTTCTTTGTTTAAAAACAGACAGACTTTTTCACTCCAAATGAACTACTTCAACAAGCTTTTTGAGTTGAAACAGTACACATACTGCCCTGTCTTCTGTCTGGTTATCTTTAGTCATAAACTGGCAACTGCTGCTCTCACAGGACACGTTGAAAACATACCACATGTGCCCCGTTTCCTGGGTGCTGGTGCCCAATCAGGAACAATTATGTGTCTCCACCGAATCTGGCCCAGGAAAAATTGGCTCCGCTTCAGAGTTTTTGCATTCCCCATTGAAATTAAGGAATATTTATAGAAACTCTGTTGACACAAGACATTCATTTTACAGCACAGCAGTATTTGATTTCTATAAATGATTAAATATGTTGTCAAAATTCAGAGTCTTTATTTACCTTATTCATCTAAAATAAATGTGTATGTGTGGTGAATAAATAATTGTATCATAGAGTTTTATGTTAAACGTTTAATGTCAAGTGGTCATGAGAAGGTTTGCTTGAGGAAAGTGTTTCTGTGTCTGGTCGTTCTGGTGCTCAGAGCTCTGTAGCGTTGACCAGACGGTAACAGTTCAAAGAGGGAGTGTGCTAGATGCAAGGGGTCCAGAGTGATTTCGCCAGCCCTTTTGCTCATTCTGGATGAGTACAGTTCTTGGAGAGTGGGGAGGGTTGTACCAATGATTCGCTCAGCAGTTCGGACTACCCTCCGTAGTCTTCTGAGGTCAGATTTGGTAGCTGAGCTGAACCAGACAGTTATTTACATGCAGAGGATGGATTCAATGAGTAGAACTGTTTCAGAAGCTCCTGTGGCAGGTTGAACTTCCTCAGCTGGCGAAAGAAGTACAGCCTCTGCTGGGCCTTTTTCACAATAGACTCAATGTGATTGTCTCACTTCAGGTCCTGAGAAATTGTGGTGCCCAGGAATCTGAATGACTCCACTGCAGTCACAGTGCTGTTCATGATGGTGAGTGGGGGGAGAGCGGGGGGGGGGGTTCTCCTGAAGTCTATGATCATCTCCATTGTTTTGATCATGTTAAGCTTCAGGTTGTTAAGACTGCACCAGAAAGCCAGCTCATTCGCCTCCTGTCTGTAAGCAGACTGAATGAGGCCGATCAGTGTGGTGTCGTCTGAAGACTTCAGGAGCTTGAAGGAGGGGTCTTTAGATGTGCAGTCATTCGTGTACAGGGAGAAGATCAGTGGGGAGAGAACACAGCCCTGAAGAGCTCCAGTGCTGACCGTATGGGTGCTGGATGAGTATTTTTCCAGCCTCACTAGCTGCTGCCTGTCTGTCAGGAAACTGGTGATCCACTGAAAGATGGAGGTGGGAACAGAGAGCTATGTCTGTTTATTCTGAAGGGTGTCTGGGATGATGTTAAAAGTGGAGCTGAAGTCTACAAACAGTATCCTCACATAAGTCCCTGGTCTGTCCAGATTCTGCAGGATGAAATGCAGACACATGTTGACTGCATCATCCACAGACCTGTTTGCTCTGTAGGCAAACTGCAGGGGGTCCAGTAAGGGTCCAGTGGAGGCCTTCAGATAAGCCAAAACCAGTCTTTCAAATTATTTCATGACCACAGACGTTAGAGCCACAGGTCTGTAGTCATTAAGTCCAGTAATTTTGGGTTGCTTTGGGACAGGGATGATGGTGGAGCATTTGAAGCATGAGGTGACTTCGCACAGCTCTATTAATCTGTTGAAGATCTGTGTGAAGATGGGGGCCAGCTGGTCAGCACAGGATTTAAGGCAGGCTGGTGACACACTGTCTTGTCCTGGTCCTTTCCTTCTTTTGTTCTCTCTGAAGACCTGGCGCACATCATCTTCACTAATTTTCAGTGCAGGTGTGGGGAGAGGGGGGTTGCTGGAGGTGTTAATGGTTGTGTGTTCAGGGTGAGTGTGGGGTGTTTTTCTAAACCTACAGTAAAACTCATTAAAATCATCTGCCAGTTGTTGATTCTCCAAAGTGCTGGGGGATGGTGTCTTGTAATTTGTAATGTATTTCACACCTTTCCACACTAATGTAGAATCGCTAGAAGATCATTTGTTCCTTAGCTTGTCAGAATAATTCCTCTTTACCACACTGATCTCATTTTCCAGTGTGTATTTGGCCTGTTTATACAAGACTATATCCCCCTTTCTATAAGCAACTTCTTTGGCCTGACAGAGCTGACAAAGTTTTGCAGTGAACCACGGTTTGTCATTGTTGTAGGTTAAACGAGTCCTGGTAGGAATGCACATATCCTCGCAGAAACTGATATACGAAGTGACAGTCTCTGTGAGCTCGTCCAGATTGTTTGCAGCAGCTTCGAAAACAGATCAATCAGTGGTCAAAACAAGCTTTTAAATCTTGCTCTGCTTCATTATTTAATTTGTGATCTCATAAAAATTTAATTTTTATTCTGTAAGTAAAACAGTTTTTTGTATTTTTACATATTATATTTTAATAATCAATAACAATAAGCCTCGTGAACAAAAACCCTGTGCTATGTTCGTTTGCTGGCAGGTTAGTAATGTAGTCACTTACTGTATAATTGGTCTCAACAACCATGTACCAGCAATATTTCGGTGGAAAACCAAGTCTCTGTCATGTGAGGTGTCACCAGTCTGCTCAGTCTTTCTCGTTTTCTAAACCTCAGCTGAAATGGAACATGGCACAAAGTGCTATTTAGAGCCATTAAGGAGCAGGTTTGTAGGCCAGCACTCTTCGCTCCAGATTGCTGACATAGGTGAATCATATTACGGGAAGTGTATGAGGGTCTGCCCATGTGATTTACTGTGCAAGTTTGGCTGATTTTGGTCACTCAGATCACTCACTTCACATCATTGCCATTATAACTATTTACACAAACAACGCATAGAGAAACCTGGTGAATATGACCAGAAAATTCCACACTATATTAATTCTCTTCTCCACTATAACAGTCTCAACAGTTGTAGTTTGAGGGCAAGATGAATGTCTTTATGAGTTAAAAAGCTGTGTTTGCCCACATTTTTCTGTCACACTGAAGTAAGTAATGAGTTCTTTTTCGAGAACAGTCTACACTTCCCAGGTGCATTGCTAGACTTCCAAACTTCTATTCAAATCAATGTGGATACCTTTACGGTCTTAATTGAGCCAAAGGTCAAAGTTTTGCTCCCTGTACTTGTTAGTAGGATACGATCTGATTCATTGGAAGCATTCTCCTCCAGTCAACAGGCACTTCTTTGTTTCCCCTCAATATTTGGATATTTAGTGCATGAATAATCAGACAGTCATTACGTCTAGCTGGGCCACACAAGACACACAATCCCTTTTATATGGTTTGGCGTGATTGCAAGAATGCAATCGAACAGGTGGAATTGCATTCTTGAAGGTGTAATTGTCTGGGTTTAGTCAATCTATCCATTTTTTGTTTAGTTTTTTAGTGGGGTTTGGGAGAGCCCTAGATCTTTAAACAGCCCATTAGCCATAAATTTGCTTTAATTCAGGTCTGTTTACGACTGGAACAGATGTGAAAATGATTTTCCGTCTGCCTTCCTCGAATTAAATCGCATTTAAGAGTTCTGTGGTAATTAAAACTATAATTTCTCTCCTTCTCTGGTAGGCTTCGCCTCTCTACCGCACTTTAATAACAATGGTCTGGTATTACATCGTAACTCACTTAACGTTCAGGATGTCAGACTTGTGACTCGAATCATATCATGTTGTGACATTCCCGCTCCATATCTCATCCACAATGAATGACACAAATTCCTTGTTATGAGTTACAGCTGAAATGATCCACTGCCAATGTTAAAGTGTCTCCAGGGTTATTTCGTCATTCAGTCCCTCATTAGGTGGAGGCAGAAGTGGACCTCGCCAAAGAGGAGGGGCAGGAAATGAAGATGTGAAGGTTGTGAGAAAATAGGAGGACAGGATGCAGATGAAAGTATGGGCGGAAATATTGCGTGAACCCCTCCTGTCTGACTCCAGGCCTGGCTTATATTTATGCCCCTCCTTCCTCTTTCCCCTCCTTCTTTTCTCATATTCACGGTTTAGGCACATCTGGTGCTCAGCACATGATAGTGAAGGGAAAACCCTGCTCCCTCTCTCCTTCCTCCAGCTGTAGAACATGAACAAGAGCTTATTTTGTATAGACTTACCAATAGAGACTTTGATTGTCAGTAATGAGGCCTCTGCTCATAGTTCAGTGGCAATGTACAACTTCTTGCCTCGTCATGTTTGTTTTTCCTTCTGAAATCTGAAAGGTCTGATTATTCATATGGGGGTTGTTCAGGGCTCGCTCGAGAGAAACCCACAGAAATGTGCTACCAATAGCACTGCTGTTATCTTAAGTCTAAGAAATTTTCAAAAAAAGGTAAATATTGTGTTTGTAGTTAACTATGCAGGCCGTCCACTGCTAAATTAAATATCAGTTATGTCTCTGGTAATAGATTTCAGAGACTCTTCTTTGAATTTTATTGCTATTTTGCTTGCTTTTTTCTTGAAACATGAGACAATAAAGGGATAGTTCACCAAAAAATGAAAATTCTGTCATTATTTACTCACTATCCTAGGTGTATGTGACTTTCTTCCTTCAGACGAATACAATCAGAGTTATATTAAAAATGTCCTCCATGCTATATAATGGCAGTGAATGTATTTTGATATTTTGAAGTCCAATAAAGTCCATCCATCCATCATGAAAAGTACTTCATATGGTCTCAGGGGCGAATAAAGGCCTCCTGAAGTGAAACAAAATGTTTGTGTAAGAAAAAAAATATGCACCTAAGATGGCTTTAGGGTGACTAAATCATGGGGTAATTTTCATTTTTGGGTGAACTATCCCTTTAAGGGTCAAGTCAAGTCACCTTTATTTATATAGCACTTTTAACAATACAAATTGTAACAAAGCACTGCACAGTATCAAAATAGGCAAATTGTGTCAATAATGTAAAATTACTTTAACACTCAATTATCAGCTGAATGCATTTCATTATTGAATTTAATAATGGCATTCTCCAGCTTAGTTCAGTTTAAAAAATTATATCTGTGCAATCAAGTTGATGATTGTGCTGGAAATGAAGTGTGCCCAACTAAGCAAGCCAGAGGCGACAGCGGCAAGGAACCAAAACTCCATCGGTGACAGAATGGAGAAAAAACCTTGGGAGAAGCCAGGCTCAGTCGGGGGCCAGTTCCCCTCCGGCCAGATGAATCAGTAGTTTGTTCCAACTGCAGCAAAGTCAGAGTGGGTCCAACTGACATCTCCGCTGCCAGTTTTACAAGATTCAACGTCTAAACTTAACTTATCCAATCCCTAAAACAAAGGTCACCAGTTAGCAGACAGAATGAATGCTCACCTTTTTCCGTCAGAGAAACAGAGCATATGAAGCAGCATATATCATGAAAAGCTTGAGCATGCAATTGAGGCCTTTTAAAGTATATTGACTATAAACCAGTTTGAACACTACACTACACACTACTACTACTTTACCTGCAGAGGACAGTAGGGAGTTGTGCCTTTCTGTTTTACAGGACAAATTAGTTAAGAAATCTTTATACTTTTCAGTTGTGCAAGGAGGTCAGATGATGCTTGCATTTGTACTGCATGCACTCATCAAAGTGCACATCCACTGTTTTTGTAATGTATTTCATCTTATTCGGCTAGATTTTGATAGAAAAGGCTGTCTGTGAGCGTCGCCACCCAGTGGACACACCAGTCTGAAAAACTAAGCAGGTTGGGGTTAGTAAGATTATTTGTATGCTTTTGAAAGAATTCTCTTGCTCACCAAAGCTGCATTTATTTAATCAAAATACAGCTAATATTGTAACACTATTATTGTGAAATATTATTACAACTTAAAATAATGTTTTAATATATTTTATATATTATAATTTAACCTGTGAGTGTAAAGCTGAATTTTCAGCAGCCATTACTCCAGTCTTCAGTGTCACATGATCTTTATGAAATCACTATATTATGCTGATTTGGTCAGTGTCACAAATCAATTTTTTAGTCAGAAAATCTGAAAAGAACAGCAGTTTAAAATGGACGCATTTTGTAACATTATCAATGTTTACTGTCACTTTTGATTAATGCATCTGTTTTGAATAAAGCTATTCATCTTTGAAACATCTTACTGACCCCAACATTTTTGAAAGGATTATTTACTAGAATATTAGAAAAAACACTGTAGTGTATTGTGTATTGCATTTTTGTCTTTTGCATGTTATTTAGCCAACAACTTGAAAAGAAGTACTATGATGACAGTCATATGACATTTATTAAAGATTTTACACATTTTAATGTATTTAATTTCAGTCCAGGATACAGACCTCTTTGAATGCAGTGGATCTCTAAATCAAGCCATTCTTATCATCAGTACACGTGTAGAGATTCCCACTGTGAGGGCTTAAACACTGTAAACACTACATGATTCCCTGTAGAAGGCACATTTATTACATTTTATGATTTTGTTCCAGAGAGGCTGCACATGCTGGCTGGACCACCCTACCATCATTCAAAGTTATTGTCCTCAATTGTTGCTCCTTTCCTAGTGGACAATTAAAGATTAAGATCCCGCCATCTTACATTTACATTTATGCATTTAGCAGACGCTTTTATCCAAAGCGACTTACAGTGCATTCAGGTTATACATCTTCCTTTTTCCAGCAAAGATGTTTCCACATTTTACATAACCCCTTTGCAACTCTGTTCCGCCTGTAATCGTAACGATATTCAGTAAATAACCAAAATGGCAAAGAGCTTTCAGTGATCCCTGAATGTTTCTCATTCTCTGTCTTCCTCTTCATCTCTCACGCCCCCCTCGCTATCCTATGGTTTTCCTCTCACTTGTTTAATCCCCACACTGTATCTGTCCTTCATCTGAATGAGATGGTGGTAAGATTTCATTCCTTTTGCTGTTTACACAGAGCTTTTGCAGGCCTTTAAGTGTCAGGGTGAAGCTAGGGCTGGACGTGTTGTCTTACACAACGTGCGCTTCGGACAATGCTGTTCTTAATCTTCAGAGAGGTGCTGTGATCGGGGATCTCTTTTGACAGGACGGGTCAAGGGGGATCTCTAGTCCCAACTAAAATGATGTACTGGTGCCACGATAGGTCAAAATAGCTCAAACCTGTTGAGGAAATTTCAGAATTTAGTCTGTGAAGAAGCCTGACATTGATACGTTAAGTTCTTGTAAGCTAAATGG
Source organism: Gymnocypris eckloni scoliostomus (assembly GCA_027564155.1). Classification (NCBI taxonomy): domain Eukaryota; kingdom Metazoa; phylum Chordata; class Actinopteri; order Cypriniformes; family Cyprinidae; genus Gymnocypris; species Gymnocypris eckloni. The sequence continues at coordinate 16,017,572 of CM050421.1, forward strand.
AAATCAGATCAACAATTAAAGAGCTGGAACAGTAACGTCTGGTGTGGGATACCGGTCTCTCGGGATCTGTATTTGTTCCACTTTTCAGGTCCAACTGGCAGTTGGACTTTTGTGCTAGTAACAAACCCACTGTTTTTTCAATCGCATCTATTTAATCTCAACTGGAGGTCCTGTGAAAGGGTGAGGTTTAAGAGCAGAGAGGGATTGAAAACCTCACCTCCAGGAAATGGAGGAGAGAGTGCAGATTCCAGAAGCTTGGGGAAATGGGATGTTGATCCCACACTGTGGCTCGAAGTTTCCTCTTACCGCCCGATCCAGACAAAAGTGTCAATGATCGCATTCCCAAAATGGAATCTTGACCACTCACACTCTCTCACACACACGCATGTGTGAAAACATGTTTAAATCAAGTTTTGGCACATATGGATGGCTGAACTTTTCTTCAGGAAACACTAAAAAGCACGCTTCAAACGATAGATGTCCGAAGTGGATTCTTTTGATCACTCTTTTGGTCAATAATGTATATGTGCACAGAGGTGAGAGCAAACTATAATTCATACCAAATGCTCACGCACACAGTCCCACCCCAAACCACAACACCCCCTCACACACACACACATGGTTTGAGAAATGGGGCTCACAGTCTAGTACAATAATCCTTCATACTTTAGTTTCTGTCGGATGGGTGGGGTGGAAGGTGTCAGTCAAGTTACCAATATATAAACCATTGTGAGCAGAATTAATGCCAACCTGTAGAGCTTTGCTTCTCTTGAAGTCTATCTGTCGTTCTTTCTGTTGTTCTCTATATTGTTATTTTGTTTTGTCTTTCTGTCTATGGTTCAGTCTGTCTATTTGTATGTCTGTCTTTGTCAATCATCATTATTTTGTCACTCTCTCATTCTAAAGTTAATTACACATATAATTTTTTTATTAGAGATTCTGGACAGAATATATTCATGCTTAAATGTTTTTCTAAGGCCTTTTTCAGGACAATGTTGTGTGCTAACAAACACTTGAGCAGATTGAAAAATCCTTCTATGTGTTCTTGAGCTTCAGAACAGTGTATCCCCACCTCAGACAGAGGCTTTGGCTGTGGTTTGCGACCTATGATGCTAATATAACATGCCTTTCATCCCTGTGTCAGAGGAGCAGACCTGTCTCACCGTCTGAGATCCTGCTGTCTGCCACAGAACACCACATCTTTTCATCCCCTTGAGGGAGTTTGACAAAGATTTCCTGGCTCTTATTAAATTATAATCCCCAAACTCTCTCACCCTTCACTCTCATCACTGAGCCTGAATCCTTTTCTCTGCCATCCAGACTGTGAGAATACAGTGGAGGATTTCCATGTGTCTTGGATACCCATCAGACACAGTGATATAGTAATCGTAAGTAGCCATTTAGCAAACACTTTTATCCATTCCCCTAGAGCAAGTTGGGATTGAAGGAATAGTTCACGCAAAAATTTTTATTCTGTCATTATTCATGTTTTCACATCTTTCAAACTCGTATAATTGTCTTTGTTACTCCAAAACACTTGAGTTATTTTTTGTCCAAACTTTTCTTTTACATACAATGAAAGTAAATTGTGACCATATATATCATTGCAAAATGAAAACCATGTTATACAACTTTATCACCATACATACAGTATATTCACATAAAGTGATATATACAACTTAGCAATATCGCCTGTTTCATTGCTTGTATTGTTGCAGAATTTATGCTATTTAAATATTACAAACATTAATATCATGATATACTGTAAAGCTGCTTTGAGACAATGTGTAAGGTGAAAATTGCTACACAAATCAATTTGACTTGAGCACAATCTTCAGGCAAGATTTTCATTCAATACCACTTAAAATGTTGTCTATCCCTCACACAAAGCTATTTAAAAATCATAGAATAAGTCCAATACAGCTCATACACTATATTACAAGTCTTCTGAAATTATTCGAGTTGTATTGGACTGCTTTTATGATGCCTTATCATGTTTTTTGGTTCTTTTGGAAAAAGCCCTTGGTGTCCATTTACTTTCATTGTCGTGGCCTAATGGTTAGAGAGTTGGACTTGTAAGCCGAAGGATGTGGGTTCGAGTTTTAGGTCCGGCAGGGTTTGTTGGGGGGAGTGAATAACCAGCGCTCTCTTCCACCCTCAATACCACGACTGAGGTGAGACCCTTGAGCACGGAAACGAACGCCCAACTGCTCCCCTGGCGCTGCAGCATTGGCTGCCCACTGCTCCAGGTGTGTGTTCACAGTGTGTGTGTGTGTTTGTTCACTTCTCACTGCTGTGTGTGTGTGTGCACTTGGATGGGTTAAATGCAGAGCATAAATTCCAAGTATGGGACACCATAATTGGCCTCATGTCCTTTCCTTCCTTCCTTTTCCTTGTATGCAAAAGAAAAGTGTAAACATTCTCGAAAGCATCTCCTACTGAGTTCCACAGAAGAAAGTAAGTTCCCTTTCATGGGAACTTCGAACTGTGTCCCCTAGGGGTCACTATAGGGAACGCCTTCAGCGTGACTCGTGTCTGAAGCATACAATATAAAAACACCACTTGTTGGCCGGCGACAGCCCATGACGTCACTACCGACGCGACCGCAATATAAGGGACGCCGGGAGGACACATCATTCTCTTCTTTGTCTTCACTGACTGGTCTGTTTGAAGCCTGCAATTAACTCTCTCAAATCTCCTGCCCTGCGTACGAAGAGCTGTTGGAGGTTATGGAACGCGCCACGGTGAGGCTTGACTTACCGTGGGAGCGATCCAAGATGGCGGCGTCACGGGGACGTCTCGATGATGAGCGATACCTTTCTGGCCATAAACGCCCAGCTCGAGTGAGCCTGAAGGAATGGAAAAAGCCGTTTTCCGCTCGCATCCATAGATTCCAGCATACCAGTTATGCTAACATTGAAAAGATGCGTGAAAGCGGCTATGAGAATATGCCCCCTGTAGAAGGTAAGACGACTTCTCTAAAGGTTTCCTCCTTGCCATCTAAGCCCCTTCAGGATACATCTCGCTTAAATGGCAAGGCGTACGCAGCAGCAGGTCAGGCGGTCGCCTCATTGCACACCATGGCGGTACTCCAGGCGTACCAGCTGAAAGACCTGGATAACGGTAGCTGAACTGCGCCGCACCACAGATTTGGCCCTCCGTGCCACCAAGCAGGCTGCCACTGCTATGGGCAGGTCTATGGCAGCCATGGTGGTAACGGAAAGGCAACTGTGGGTGAACTTGGCAGATCTCGAGAGGAAAGAGAAGGGCTTTCTTCTCGACGCTCCAGTCTCGCCTTCCGAGCTTTTTGGTACCTCTGTCGAGACGGTGGTCGAGAAGTCCAGGGAGGCGAGGGCGCGCTCAGCAGCTTTTAAACCCTTCATTCCAAGAAGGTCCAGGTCTCAGCCCGAACAGAGCAGGGGTCCTGACTCGTCCTGGTCTGAGGATCGGAGACGGGCGCAGAAGGCTAGTGTCGCGACTCGTGCCCCTCCCCCACCTGCGGGTAGGGGTAGAGGGAGGTACAAGTCAAAAAGAGGTAGACAAGACCTGAGGGAGGTGATCTGGACGGGACTTCCGGACCAGAGTAGAGACTAACGTCTACTCCCTTCCCTTGGGGGGGGGGGGGTTTATAACACCAGCCATTAACCTCTCTAATTCCCCTGCAATCACCATCTACCCCACCTGACCGAGGTTAGGTGGGAACCTAGACTGCAGTCAGACTGGACCTATGATGATTCGGTCAGGTTCTATGTTCATCGAAACTGCCTTACTGATGGACAGACCTGAGGCCTCCCCAGAGGTTTCCATGGGAACATCTTCTGTCCACAGGTTTGTCTGATTTGCAGTCCCACGAGCTATTGGTCGAGCTAGCCTTGCTCCCCTCACTTTAGAGGGTCACCTATGAGCATGCCGCTCCCTTTTGAGCATTATGAGAATGAGTTCTCTGCTCTCCAGAGCTCATTTTCGGTAGAGCTAGCATTGCTCCCCTCACCTAGAGGGTCACCTATGAGCATGCCACTCCCTTCTGAGCATTGTAGGTAGAGCTAGCATTGCTCCCCTCACCTAGAGGGTCACCTATGAGCATGCCGCTCCCTTTTGAGCATTATGAGAATGAGTTCTCTGCTCTCCAGAGCTCATTTTCGGTAGAGCTAGCATTGCTCCCCTCACCTAGAGGGTCACCTATGAGCATGCCACTCCCTTCTGAGCATTGTAGGTAGAGCTAGCATTGCTCCCCTCACCAAGAGGGTCACCTATGAGCATGCTACTCCCTTCTGAGCGTTGTAGGTAGAGCTAGCATTGCTCCCCTCACCTAGAAAGTCACCCATGAGCATGCCGCTCCCTTCTGGGCTCTGTCATAGGTCTCTCTTCGGCCAGAAGATATATAAGTGCAAAATAACTCTAGGCACTTCCAAAAATCCACCCAATGGTAAGTTCGCACATCAGGTGTTTTGCGTTCTTTCTAAAATCCACGTTATGGTAAGTGCAGTGCACACGCTAGACTTTGGGCACTTTTCTAAAATCCACCCAGTGGTAAGTTCGCACATCGAATGTTCTGCGTTCTTTCTAAAATCCCATAGGGTAGGGTTACATGCGCAGCTTCGTGCCCTTATTTGAGCTGGTCAAGCCCAGGTTTGTGCCTTGGGCCCCACTCCCTTTGCCGGTATGCAGCTCGGCTTTGGCCAAAGGGTAATGTCACTGACAGCATCAACCGTCCCAGGGGCAACTCCCTTAGCCTGGTACAGTTGGCTCAGTGCTCGCCTTTGCGCGACATTGGCTTGCACTCCCCTCAGCATGGCAGCGTAGGTATAACGTTCCCCATAGCGACCCCTAGGGGACGCAGTTCGAAGTTCCCATAAAAGGGAACATCTCAGGTTACTTATGTAACCATGGTTCCCTGAATAGGGAACGAGACACTGCGTCCCCTAGGCTGTGTGCCATGCTTCGGACGCAAGCTTCAGACGAAGAAGTGAATGACGTGTCCTCCCGGCGTCCCTTATATTGCGGTTGCGCCGGTAGTGACGTCATGGGCTGTCGCCGGCCAACAAGTGGTGTTTTTATATTGTATGCTTCAGACACGAGTCACGCTGAAGGCGTTCCCCATAGCGACCCCTAGGGGACGCAGTGTCTCGTTCCCTATTCAGGGAACCATGGTTACATAAGTAACCTGAGACGTTCTATTTGAAATGAAATGATGGTTAGTTCTAGGGTGAACTGTTCTTTTAAGGAACTTTCTCAAATCCGATTGGTCTCTATTTGCCCCAAAATCTGCCACTACACCATTGGATGTCTGCAATGGTCTAAAAGCTAACAATTACTCTTCTATTTTGCCATGGTCAGCAAGCAGACTGCATCAGCCAACACCAACATCTCAGAGCTGCACTAGTCATGATAGTTTAGCAAGCATTTTAACACTGCATCAGCAATGGATCAGAATTTCACAATGGAAATAAACCTGCAGGTCACTCACTCTCCTTCTGGAAGCGATTCTCACTTGCGACTAAGTCGCAATTTTTCCAGCCCTGGAGAACAGTGAAACTTTGGATTAAGTGTGATTTCCCTGGTGTAAGACAATTATTTGGTACTCCATAAATTCACACCTTGTACAGCTAAAACAAGTCTAAATCCATGTAGCCATTGGCCTGGTTTCCAACGTCTAATTGTGCCTCCTTGTACCAAGAAAATGAGCTGAATTAAAAATATTTGGATGATCTGAGAAAAGGGCAAAATTTAAGTACTGTACTCATTTATCATTCCTAATGCACACTGGAGAGGAGGTGGACTGTGCCTTATTCTGTAAGAATCCCGGTGTAATTTTAGCTTGACAGAATCTTGGGGCCCCACATCCACATCAGACATAGGTATATGCTATGCGTCCAAGGAGTTCACCTACACATGTAGGTCTTGCTCCACTGACGAGTGCCACCCACATGGAGGAGTAGAGCGGGCCATTCGTCATTCAGGCTGAATATATGGCACAGGCTGCGGAGACAAAACACAGCCATCTGATGACTGCTCTTTGAACACTCTGTACTGTCTGCTACTTTACACACTCCAGTGTTTTTCTCTCCGTTTATCCATCGATACTTTTCTCTCAGTACTGCTTCTGTTCTTTCTGTACCACCCAGGGACAATGTGTGTGAACCGCAAGCGTGTGTCTGTGTTTAATGAGTGAGACGTGAAGAGAAAAAAGCCTCCTGCATCGTCAGGCCTTGGCAAACTACAATAAGAGCATTTGCACAAGTAATGTGCTGTGCCGTGAAAGAGAACTCTGAACGAAAATTGTTTTCATTATCACAGTTTTTTTTTCTGGTCCAGTTTTAATATTTTTCAAACAAGATACATTTAGTAGAGAAGTAGAGAAAGAAAGTGAAAAAGAAAAATGAGTAAAGGGAAAAACAGAGACTGTTGACAGAGCAGGTGAGGAAAGATGTGGGGATCAGATTGTGTCTGTGTCTGGGGAGAGAGGAGGGCAGACAGACCAGACACTCAGCAGGGATACAGCCAGAGCACAGGTCATGTCACTGAACCAAACAATGTTCCTGCCAGTATCATTACTTAGAAATCGACTTTTTTTTATTTTCTTTTTTTTTTATTGTGATTTAGTATATTATTATTTGTATTTATTTCTAAACCATTTTTTGTGTGCTTGCAAGTGTTTAAAGCTTCATATATGAAAAAATAGCTTTAAACCAAATTATAAAATACATACACTGAGATTTATTTGAATTATTCATGAGGACTATTTTTCCAGACCAGTCTATTTTTGTTTTGATTAGTTTTTTGTAAGACCAGACATCTGGGACAAACAGACCATATTAATCTAATGTTAAATTATGTAATCCCAATTATGCATGTATTTCCTCTCTATTGTCTGTACACACATTCAATGCCCTCATTCTATTTATCAGGTATTTGTTCCTAAATGCTCTAAGACAACTGTTCCTCCAGGTATCAGTCCAGGTATCAGTGCCTTTATGACTCGTTTTTCATATTCATGTAGAATAGGAAAGAATGTGAGCGTTTTCCTGTAAACTAAAATTATTTTTTAAGCTAACACCTGGATTGAATTTGGAGCTGTCTTAATCAGATATTTCTCCACAATTAACAAAACAAAGTGCCTCTCAGTTGGAGACTGGGCTTCATTCTTATTACTGTTTCTTTCTCCACAGCCATTTTTCTGTCTCTTAGTGTTCAACATCAACATCAATTCAAATACCCTTCTTTGTTTTCCATCGTGATAGATTCAATACAGAATATTTGAAACATATGAGCTGGAAAAATGTCAATGCATCAGGTCAATGTGTGACAAAAAAAGAGGTTACTCACCTAAACACATCGACCTTCCACAAGCCCCTAAAGAGATGCGCTCCATGACTGATCGGGACCTATTCCTCAAAAAAATTATCTATACTTACAGTTTCCAGCTAAAATGAACACTAAATCCAGGGAAAGTTTGAATCCTTAACCCATAATAAAGACATATATTTTTGTTCAGTTCATTGCACAATACTGTGTTATGACTTAAAAACACTTTTACCAGAGTGCATGATTTGTAAATGAATAAATGTGCAATTTTTAGATCACATAACTACCTAGATATATGTATGGCTTTTCTGACACTGTAAACTTGCTCGGTATCTCCCCTGGCACTTGCGAACAGAGCATTCAGGAATGAGTCCTGTGAAACATGAGTCACGATAAAAGAGTTTAAAGCATTAAAAAATGGGTCAGTGCTTCAGCAAATGCGCTTTATCTGCATGTTTTCTTTAGTTAAAGTGATAGTTCACCCGAAAATGAAAATTCTGTCATTAATTACTCACCCTCATATCGCTCCAAACTCGTAAGACTCATTCATCTTCATTTTTTATGAAATCCGAGAGCTTTCTGACCCTCTATAAACAGCAACACAACTGACTCGTTCAAGACACAGAAAGGTAGTTAGGACATCGTTAAAATAGTCCATGTGACATCAAAGGTTCAACCGTAATGATATGAAGCTATAAGAATATGAGAAAGAAAAAAATGACTTTATTCAACAAATTCTTCTCTTCAGTGTCAGTTTTCGCTGCGCATTTATGAGAGCACTAGGATTCATGCTTGTTTATCACATTATTTATAAGTGTAAATATAAATAATGCAGTATCCATTGCAGTATGTAATGTTAGCTAATGCATTAGCAATGCAGTCCCTTGATTGTCATGCTAAAGATTTAAATCTAAAGAGAATGAGCAATAAAAGGGCAAATTGAGAGGGGAGGCTAAAACACATGTTCATTATGGTCTCAGATGAGGCACTCCAGACACCCTAGTGGCCAATTTCTAATTAAACCTAAACAGAAAGTCATAACAACCGAAGCTATAGGAGCACCAGTGCTAATTGTCCAGCTGGTGTAACCTAAACACTCACTTCTAGTGCATGCTACATGTGTGTGTCTGTACAAGGAAACACGCTGCTGTATTCCCAAGACCGCAAAAGGTATGTGCATCATTCGCACAGCCAAGAAACCGAGACAGCTAGGATAAATAGTGTCTGTTATTTACTGTCTCTAAGAGAACATTTCCTCCAGGGGAAGTTAGAGGGAGCTTCATCTAAGCTACCTGAGAAAAACATGTTCCCACATTATCCACAAACCCTGTTTGAAGACGTTAAACGGTAGAAGTACAGCAATTTAATTCACTGTTTATCTGTCAGTTAACTTGACCGGAGCGTTAGCTTTAGGGCCATTGCATACCATCTATGGGGCACTTTGCGCAGGCTGGAGGCCCCGTTGATGGAAAAAAGTGAAGGGTGAGGAACAAAATGGCAGCGTAAACAGCTTAAGTCACACCCCAGCAGGACCCTGACAACATTTAAATGGATGATTTATTGTCCGATTCTGTTAAATGTTGTCACAGCAGGGTTACGCCTGCATATTAACCGTTGGCTTTCTAAGAGCCAATTTAGCCAAACCTCCATTTTAATATCCACACTGAGCTCAGGTCACAGTGGCCGCTAATACACCATGCAATCAGAGAAAGTAAACGTGCAGCGTGTTGAAAATGAGCACCGCGTTCTTAAATGTTTGCGCAGAGCTGTATAGTTACTAAGGTAGCCGATTGCATAGGGGGAAAAAGGAGCGATATGAGATTGGCAGACGGGGAGGCCGTTACAGGTTAAGCACCGTTCACTCTCTCCTGAGATTTAACTCGTGCTGAAAAGTTGATTTATGAAATAAAACTCTCAGACCCAATTTCCGCCTTTCTCACTGACTCCATAAGCATGGTCCCTATCAAATAGAAGTGTGCTTGTACTGTGCAAACACTCACATGCTCTTGCAAGCCACACACAGACACACTTTCATTTACATTAACATGCCTCTAAGTCCATAACACTCTTTTCTTTCTGGATGTATTATTTTCAAATGCATTAAAAATGCAATTCACTTGAATAAACATCTCATATGATGATCCTGTTTTAATTTGTAAAGTAAAATTATTATTCTTTAATTGTATTTATTTACTTATGTATTTATTTAAATTTTTTTATAAAATCGTTTTATTGTTATTGATATATTTTATATTATTATTGCACACACATTATTATATTTTGTATTGTTATATTCATACACGAGTTACATGAGTTAAATTCATACATACTTGAATACAAGTTAAAAAAAGTTATTTACTTTTATTATTTATTTAATTACGTATGCATTTAAAATTGGAAATGAAATCATTTTATTGTTAGTTATATTTTATATTATTATTGCACACAAGTTATTGAAATTATTATTATTATTATTTCTTTGAAATCGTACTGCTTAATAGTATTAACTCATTCATATTAATGAAATATTTATAATATAATATAATTAATTAAATTCATATTCCTTTTAACATTAACACTACTGCTTATCTTGTTTTTAGTCTCTTGATGTTTTTTTACTTTTATTATTTATTTATGTATGTATTTATTTATTTGACATTTTAAATTTAAATGTTTGTTATTATTATCATCATTAGTTTTAATTATCTATACACATGATATTTTAATTTCTTTGAAAAAGTAAAACTTTTCACTGCTTATTAATATTTAAAAACAAATATGTAGTTATATTAATTTTAGCATTTATATTTGTCTTGTTTTTAAGCTGTCAACAATATTATGTGAGCTTTCACACCTGAGCGGTCTTACACTGGGCTCTGTGGGCTGTTGATGGGTTTTAGTGGAGAGCCACAGTGTACATTACACAACCATCATAGAAAGAGCCATCTGTTTGTGTGAGGTTTATGTAAGGTGATGAAAGTGGGAATAGCTTTCTTTTGAGCTATTTACTTGTGGCTCACTCAGTTTTGGGGTCTTGGTTGCCACCTGAGCTGCCATGTTGTTTTTAGAGATTACTGCTAGTAGGTTTTGGCCCCTGTAGTGTTTTGCCTAATTTTCCGCCAGCGTGCAGTAAGAGTAAGTGGTATAGTGAAAAGTAATGCGTTATGTGTTTGATTTTTCTGTTTTTGTACAAAGACCTGTATGAGAACATTCCACTTTCTGATTGAGTTTCACAAGTCTGGTTAGACATGAATTACACAGATATGATTTTGAAGCTCGTTTTTGGTCTTGGTGAATTATTGTTCCCTGTTATTTTCTGATTTGGAGGCCGACTTAATATAGGAAAGCCATAAAGTTTGTAATGTTTGGGACGAATACTTGCTTATTTCCCTTTCTGCTCTTAGAACAATTTCTGTTTTGAATTTTGGGAGCTGTTACCGTAAATTCTTATGCACAGCTTCTTTATAAATCTGTTTTAGATAAACCATAGCAGCATTTTTCCGAATTGCTCCTTTTTTATTGTTCTTCCGGATGGTTTTACCTTCAATGGTTGTGACTGGCTTTAGTTACTCTGAAGCTCCTTATTTTTTGTGTTATAGACGTTTGGCAGTCGCCCATCCTTATGTGCATATCTATGTTTTAGACCTCAGCTGTGCACTGTAAACACAGAGAGTGCGCATGCATGACCGAGCTCTTGGCCAGACGGATTGCGTGAGACTTTTTTTACTGCGTCTGCAGAGCTTTTCAAGAAAAACATTAGATAAACAGATTGTGCCGGCCTGTGGAACAGGGGTAATGTCTGATTCTGATCGTTTTGAGTGTTAAGACGCCTGCTCAGAACAGGGCACATGGTCAAGAACGTCTAAATTATCCTCCCCACAATACCACAACCCCCAAAAAAGCCTCAGCCACCCGCCCCCCTACCACCACCAACGATAGCCAACTATTCAACAACTACCCAAATTGGCCATACCAGCAATGCTCTCAGTCTCTTTCTGTTTTTGCCCATTTAATGTTTGTCTGACACTTTCGTTCTCACTCTTGGCCTCCCAGTTTTCCCTGTGACTTGTGATCGTGTTTTTCCTGGAGGGGGAAACGGCTACATGTGAGAACTAGGAGGAAGCAAGTTTTTTTATCTAGAGCAAATACAGATGCTCACACAGACATGACTAATTATACAGGCTCGCTCATGGTTTTTTGGACTGCACATCCTTACGCAGTAGTAAAATAAGATGACAACCACAGCGCTATAAGCTCACGGTGGCAAAAAAGCATCGCACTACACTGTACACTGTAGGAGGGCTTCAAGGTCGGAGCAAAGCCCAAAATTGTCCTGCTGGAGTCCAGCAGAGCCCCGAACTGAAATTCCAGTAAGAACAACAATAAAAATGAAAATCGAAAATGATAAAAGAGGGAAACGCCAGCGAACCACAGTGAATTAGGCAAAGCAAACAGGCGCAGAGTGCCCCGTTTGGAGTCGTGCTGATTGGGAAAACACAGCGAGGCTGAGCATGTCTGGCTTTTTTTCCTCATTTCTCCGGCCAGCTTTAGTGCAGGAGCTGCAGTTGGACCAGGTTCCCTGCAGATGTGGTTTAACATAGACATGTGCTCTGCTATACTTTTCTTTTTTGATTTTAGCTGATGCAACACAGGCACAAATTAAATGTTGTGAACTTTCCACCATTTGCATGCTGCCTTTGCAGACTTCCTTTGAAGTAAGCACAGGCATTTCATGTATCTGACAAAGACACTTTATTTCAATACACAATGAACTTTGGTCTTCCTTTATTAATTCATTTTTTTTCTTAATTTTTAAGGAATATGTTTGTTTGTTTGTTTGTTTGTTTGTTTGTTTGTTTGTGTGTGTGTTAGTTTTTTTATAACTAAAAGATATGTTATATAAATGGCTGTTTAACATAAAATTATACAGCGATCATAATCACGGCTGTTTATATCCCCCCCCAAGCCAACACAGACCAGGCACTCAGGGAACTGTACAGGAATATAAGTGAGCAGGAACCAGATGCAGCTTTTGTTGTCACAGGGGACTTTAATAAAGCCAACTTCAGAACAATAGCTCCAAAATACTTTCAACACGTCACCATCAACACGCGTGGAGATCGTACACTCGACCATTGTTACACCCCCTTCCGGGACGCATACAAGTCCCTCCCCCTCCCACCTTTCGGCAAATCGGATCACTCTTCCGTTCTGCTCCTGCCTGCTTATAGGCAGAAACTGAAACGTGAAGCACCCACTCTCAGGACAGTCCAATGCTGGTCTGACCAATCGGACGCTATACTACAGGACTGTTTTGATCACGTGGACTGGGACATGTTCCGGGCAGCGTCTGAAGACGACATAGAGGCGTATTCAGATACGGTCACGTGTTTCATCAGGAAGTGTATAGACGATGTAGTTCCGACCAAAACAATCCGGATCTACCCCAACCAAAAACCGTGGATTAACAGCGATGTTCGATCAGCCTTGTCAGCACAGACATCTGCCTTTAAATCTGGAAACACTGACGATCGGAAACAAGCTAGTTACAATCTCAGCAGATCCATCAAAGCAGCCAAACGAACTTATAAAAACAAAGTTGAAGAACACTTCAACAACAATAACCCAAGAAGCATGTGGCAGGGCATCAACAACATCACAGGCTTTAAAGGGAATAAACTGCTACTGTGAACATTGCCGCCTCTCACCGGACGAGCTCAACACCTTTTATGCTCGGTTCGAGGCTGATAACACCGCACACAGAGAGCGCTGCGCTGCCGCAGAAGAGGTCAGTCCACTCACCCTTTCTGTCGCGGATGTAACCCGATCCTTCAAACGGGTGAACATCCGTAAAGCCGAGGCCCAGATGGGATACCAGGCCGTGTGCTCAAAGCATGCGCTTTCCAGCTAGCCGGGGTTTTACAGATATTTTCAATCTGTCCCTCTCTGTCTGTGGTTCCCTCATGCTTCAAAAATCCATCATTGTGCCCATACCAAAGAAAAACTAAATCACATGCTTGAATGACTGGAGGCCCGTTGCTCTGACCCCCATCTTCAGCAAGTGTTTTGAGAAGCTGGTCAGAGACTACATCTTCTCTGTGCTGCCTGCTTCACTGGACCCACTACAATTTGCATACCGCAGTAACCGTGCTCCACAGACGATGCTATTGCCTTCACCCTGCACACTGCTCTCTCCCACCTGGAAAATAAAAACACCTATGTGAGGATGCTGTTCGTGGATTATAGTTCAGCATTTAACACTATAGTGCCTGCCACACTGGTTGCGAAGCTCCAGACTCTAGGACTGAACAGATCTCTGTGCAGCTGGATCCTGGACTTCCTGACAGGCAGAAGTCAGGTGGTCAGAATGGGCAACAACACATCATCCCCTGATCCTCAACACTGGTGCACCGCAGGGTTGCGTCCTCAGCCCACTCCTGTACTCCCTGTACACACACGACTGTACAGCTTCACACAGCTCCAATGTCATCGTCAAATTTGCTGATGACACAATTAACGGTGATAGGCCTGATCACCGACAACGATGAGACGGCCTACAGAGAGGAGGTGAGTACCCTGACTAAATGGTGTCAGGAGAACCACCTCTCACTCAACATCGACAAGACCAAGGAGCTGGTGGTGGATTACAGGAGACAGAGCAGAGAACACACACCCATCACCATCGACAAGACACCTGTGGAGCGGGTTAACAGCTTTAAGTTCCTCGGCGTTCACATCACTGAGGATCTCACATGGTCTGCTCACACAGATGCAGTGCTGAAGAAGGCACATCAGCGTCTCTTCTTCCTGAGACGGCTGAGGAAGTTTGGAATGAGCTCCAGAATCCTCAGGTCCTTCTACACCTGCACTGTGGAGAGCATCCTGACCGGCTGTATCACCGCCTGGTTTGGAAACAGCACCGCTGGCAACCGCAGGGCTCTGCAAAGGGTCGTGCGAACTGCCCGCCACATTGTTGGAGGTGAGCTTCCCTCCCTCCAGGATATCTACACCAGGCGGTGTACAAGGAAAGCCGGAGGATTATCAAAGACTCAGCCACCCGTCCCATAGACTGCTCTCTCTGCTGCCCTCAGGGCGACGTTTCCGCAGCATCCGATCCCGCACTAGCCGACTGAGGGACAGCTTTTTCCCTCAGGCTATCAGGCTAATGAACAGTCACAAATAACTCACCTACATCACACTCCCACTCACACAACATGCCATGCACTGCACTTTAACACCGTTCAACTGGACTACACACACACACTGCACTAATCACAACCTATCTGCTATCACTGGACACCATACAATGCACATCCACGACACTGCATATGCATAATCTGTTGCACCTTTGCACATCTATCTGCTGCTCAACCAACCAATCTGCTGTTAATTTATAATCTGTTGCACCTCACATTATTACTATGCATAGACTACATTATGTATAGATACTGTACATAATGCAGATGTGCCCATACGGTGTATAATGTGTCGTTGATAATTAAGTATGTCTTTATAGTACACTATGTGTACTGAGTATATGTATGTGTATTTTGCACATTGTCTTCTGTACAGTCTGTAAATATGTACTGTCCATATGTAAATTGCTGTTGCTTTTTGCACTGTCTGTCCATATGTAAATTGTTGTTGTTGTTTTTGCACTGTCTGGAGCACTGTAAATGCTCCAGTGCAGTTTGCACTGTCTGTCCATATGTAAATTGTTTGTAGTTTTTTGCACTGTCTGTCCATATGTAAATTGTCTGTTGTTTTTTTGCACTGTCTGTCCATATGTAAATTGTCTGTAGTTTTTTTGCACTGTCTGTCCATATGTAAATTGTCTGTTGTTTTTTTGCACTGTCTGTCCATATGTAAATTGTCTGTTGTTTTTTTGCACTGTCTGTCCATATGTAAATTGTCTGTTGTTTTTCTGCACTGTCTGGAGCACGCTCATAAGAATTTCACTCACCAAGGCACTTGTGCTGTGGTGATGTGACAATAAAAAAAAGTGATTTGATTTGATTTGATTTGAATTAACCTATTGTGAAAACCAACCACTATATAAATGGGAATTTTAGCCTGTCTAGCCTTAAAGTCCTTGATCTTTTTGACAGTGTCAAGCAGTCAGAATAAAAAAAAATATTATTTCTCATAATTAAAAAATATTTTCATATTACTTTGACATAAATGTCAAATTGATATTGAATTCATTGTATATATTTATTTAATTAAAAATGTTGTGACCAAAAATGATAACTAATTATTTCTTATAATTGTTTTTTTTATATTACTTTGACTTAACTGTCGAACTGACATTTCATTTATTTCAGATATTTATTCATTATACTTATAGCGGCCAAAAATTATAACAACAAATGTATTATATTTTCGATAAATTATATTTGATAATTGTTTAAATGTATAGTGAAATATATGTTATGTTTATTGCTAGGGGAAAACTCTTGTGTAATTTGTTACACAAATTAATGTTTTATTGTATTTAGACATCCATCCAACATGATATCTAAATACCTCATTCACTCTCTTCACTGACCATTTATTGAAAACAGCAGAAAAAAAAATGCATTTGAAAAAGTTTCAGACCGTATTCATGGAAAGTGTCTCAAATGATTTCAGTCTCTGATATGGTCCTTACAGGAGCCTCTTACTGTTTAAACTGTGAAAAGGGTTTATGTTTGAGAAAGGGGCACCATTAACCTTTGGTTAGAATTTTAAGAGGTTCTTGCTGAGCTGTGGCACTGTGGAGAAAGTTGATCTGACCTGTGGGTCTAATGCTTGTAGATGCAGTCGGGCTGACGAGTGGGTTTCTGTGTTCAAACCTGCGGTTACGAGACAGAGTTCAGCTGTCACAGCACATTGAAATAGGAAGTGAGGTAGGTTATGAATGTGTCTTGGCTTGGCCAGGTCCACTGAGAACGGCAAACCAAAACCTGTGAACTGTGAAAGCCACGGATAAGATGTCCATGTGCTTTTGGACAGAATTTAAGATCATCAGACTTTAAGCTCCATCCCTCAGGCTTCGCAGGTTCAGCACTCTTGGGAGAACAGTGTGCAGAAATAAAGGACTGGGAGATGATTCAGTAAATAAACTACCTGACATATTCAGGCAGAGCCCAGGACAGCTCATCCAGGAGTAATGTCTAGAAGAAACCACAAATGGTCATACATGAGTTGTAGGTCTAGACCAGATTCTTCTGATGAATAATCTAATGGCATTACCTGCCGAATTTACTTGCTATGTTATACAAAATAAAGTCTTATATAGTATTATATGTAACTAGAGTATATCTGAATTTATGGTAGTTAATGATGATGACGTTTAAGAACATTCAAGAATCTGATTTAAGTATTTTTGAATTCTTAAGTTTTGTCTTAAATAAATATATCAATAGTCTTATAAGTTATCCTGGAAATAAAACAATATGTGTAACTTTTTTCTTAAGTAATAAAATATTTAAAAAATGTGTATTTATTTATTTTCAATATAGAATATATTATATATGTTTATTTTATATTATATATTAATTAGTCTATATTTATTTATTTTGTTCAACCACAAAATTCAATTCTGTCACCATTTACTCACTCTCATGTCATTCCAAACTGGTATGGCTTGCTTTCTTCTGCATAACACAAAACACTATATTTTGTGCTTGATTATATATTTTGGAAGATAAAAAATAAACTATATTTAGACATCCAAACCTACTATCATAAAATGAATACAAAAAAAAAAAACAGGTACTTTAATATTTAGTTTACTCTCCTGGGGTTGATAATCAACATTTCCTGAAGCTTACGAACGCATTTGTTGAAAAGAGGGGGGAACGATTTTAACTCACTCTCATGTTCTTCCAAACATGTGACTATCCTAAAACAAGATATTGAGGAGAATCTAAAAATCTAAAAAAAAAATGTTATGCTGTTTAGAAGAAAGATTGTAATACAGGTTGGGAACGACATTATTTGTTTATTTGTCATCATCTGTCAATGATATTAAATGTTCCTTTTTGACTGAACTAGGCCTTTAAGAATGTTTCAAGAATCTGCCCCGTTCTGAGACACAAGTAGATAAGTAGACACAAGATTAGACACAATTAATCTGACATTCTTAATATCCCCACTGCTAGACCCTAACTTGATGCCATCAGCACCCCTCTTCTCCGCGCCAGTGCTCTCTCCATGCACCTGATCAAATCTGTGTAAATATTTGGTGCGAGTAACATGAGGATGAAATTATCATTCCTTCCTGCAGTAAATTAAAGCAAACAGCTGCAGCTGTCTTGGGGAACGACTAGTTAAACAAACGCTGAGGCACTGAGCCCTACCTAGGCTTTGGCATCCATACCTCACTGCCCAGGCGTAACTTGTGTGGGGTCAATAACTCTACCCAGTGACCCGTCTGACAGCCAGCCGAGTAGGAAGATCCTCTTGGCTCTTCTTGTAAGCATCTCTGGGCCCTCGAGTGAAACCATGTACCTCTGACAAGGCTGCTTGTCTGCACCAAAACACTGAACCCATAGCTTTTGTGATTTTTCTACAAAGTACTGAAACAAGGCCTAAAATAACATTGCACTTCTAAAGTTTAGCCTGAAGGGCTTTACTTCTGCTTTTTCAGTTTTGGATCGGTGTTAGGGGTTATTTTCTCAGTGTTTTGTAGCCTATATGGTAGCCGAGAAGGCCTTTCATGTGTTGTATCCCGTGCCAGGTATCACTGATCAGGCTAGCACATGGAGAGCTGTTTATGTATGCCACTGTCACTCAGTATTACACCTATTGGCAGTAATGCTTACTGGCGTAGGACTTTGAAATCCAACCGAGCACATTGGTAAGGCCAACATAAACTGGAACGTGAAAAAAACTGAATGGGTATCCAAAAATGATTAGGAGTAAAGAACATAGAGTAAAGAACTCAGTATTTGAAAGGAGATAAAAAATGTGCAGTGAGTAAGGTATGCCCGCTATAACACCCAGCAAAAAACAGATAATATTTATTGGGCGACACGATTTCCTTTGGTGATTTTCCATCAAAATAAAAGTTTAAATTAAGACATTGTAATTGTACAGTTGAAATGTAACAAAAATATTACATTATTATTTTAATAAATATTCAATTTTATTTATAGTCAAATATAATGAATATTAATATTTCTTATTTAGTTTTTTAGAATTTTTATATAATAATAATAATAGCCATACTAATATATAATCACAACATTTTGGCCCCATTGTGCGGCCCTACAAACAAGCACAGCAAATTTAGAATTGTCTATCAAATTTTAAATCACAATTATTATTAGCAATTTCTTCTTCTTTTTTCCCCAAAATCGTGTAGCCTCATTTAGCAGCCTCATTGGGTTTGTGACAGAGTATAAATAACCCTAGTGTGTCAAATATGACCTAAACACTTTTTTTTTTTAAATGATTGTTAGCTAAAATACCCATTGATTTATCTAAAAGCAGTTAATCAATGATCTGTCTCTTTTTGCAGTTTGAAAGCCAGCGACAATGCTGACAGTGCTCTGTGTCCTGCTATCGCTGGGGAATCATGTCCTGGGGGGAGGTTACGCCCCCTTGCCTCAGATGAAATATGTGCAGCCCATGATGAAGGGACCTGTTGGGCCACCCTTCAGAGAAGGCAAGGGCCAGTATCTTGGTAAGTGTTCGCAATTAACAAAATCATCCATCTTTATATCGTTTTCCTATCCATCCTGTCATCCATCCATATTCAAATGATAGTGCCATCTGCTTTATTTTCACATTTATAATAATATTGTGAAAAACTACTCGATTTAAAATTACAGTTTTCTTTTTAAATATATTTTAAAATGTAATTTATGCCTGTGATGGCAAACCTGCATTTTCAGCAGGCATTGCTACTCTAGTCTTCAGTGTAATTTGATCCAGAAATCATTCTAATATGCTGATTTGCTGTTCAATAAACATTCTTAGCTAAAGATTTTATGGACCTTTTCACATTTCACAGTATCTCTCAGCAGTGGAAGTCATTATAGTTGGGTAAATTTCTGTAGCGGTCAATCAGAGACTACAAAACTACTTTTTTTGTAATTTAATGTAAAGGTAATACAAAACAAAAGTAAAGTTTTATAAATGTACATACAATAAAAAATATATATATACATTTAAAATCCTAGCTCACAGTCTGTGAAACGGTTACATCATTATTAACGTTCAGGATTCTTTGATAAATAAAAAATATCAAATAAAAGAACAGCATTTATTTGAAATAGACATCTTTTTTAACACTATTTACCCTCAATTTGATCAATTTAATGTGTCCTTGCTATTTCTTGAATATATTAATTTGGCAGTTTAAACTGGATTGCAAGAGGTTAGTAAGTAGGAATCAGCTTTGTTTAAATGCTGACATATACGTTTTTTACACTAAAATGGCACAGTGGTTTAGTGGTGATTTCACCCTATTGGGCCCTGAATGACTGAGATTCTTCAGAGGGACAAAGAGTTTGGGAGTTGAGCCAGAAGTCTGTCAGACTGAAGCACTGGAGATAAAGCAATAAGAGAAGACAAGAATGGTTTGCAGTTTGCTGACTCCTCTCTGTGATATTTGAGAGGGCATTGTGAGAGGTTCACAGGAAAAGATAAAAGAGGAAAAAGAGGGACATGGTGGAGTGAAGTTACCTCCCTTCTGAGCAGTATATCACAGGTCCATATAGTCCAAACCTGAAAGGAAATCAAAGGGCTTGTCAAAACAGTGTCAGAAACAAGCGGAAGGGGTCAAGAGAGTCTTGAGCTGATGAGAAATCCAGGGTAGATGTCAAATGGAAGCCGTTGTGGTGTGCTTAAGATACATAGGAGGTCTCTGTTTCACAGGTAAAGGGAGAAGGATAAAATACAGCAAGGAGAAAAGAGCAAGAATGTCAGATACATTTTCCTGAGGTGTGATTGGTTTAACTGCTGCTGATAGTTCAGTTTTTAGGGATAGTTCGCTCAAAGAGGAAAATTCTGTCATTTACACACCCTCGTGTAGTTCCAAACCTGTTTGAAAACACAGTTCCGCAGAAGGAGGAAAGTCATACAGGTTTCAGCAACAAAGGGGTTAGTAAATTATGACTGGATTTTTATTTTTCACATATAGCACACATGGTTTATTTTTTCACAGTCTTCAAAGTAGTTTTATAAGTATGGAAAGACTGATAGTATCCATCAGATAACCTTACAGGCAAATACAATTATAATACAGTTTATGTATTGCACTGAACAGAACACATAATTTAATTGCAATTAATGTACTTAAAGTTTGAACAATTTAAACAAACTATAAAGTTAAGTGTATAGGAAACCTTCAAGCTCAATTAAGATTCTCTAAAGAAAAGCTGTGTGCTTACTACCATCTAGTGGACAATGGAAGACTTGCACTGAAACACAGGTTTTTTTGAGAAGTGTTTGTGATATATTATTACACTTTGCTAATCCAGTTAAAACCTAACACAAATTTTCTTTCAAAAAGAAACAAAAACATATTAAATAAACCCTGCTATTGGGTATATATAGCCAACCTCTCTAAAATACAAAGCCAACCTCCCTACAGCAAGTCCTCCCATAAACATTTGTACTGAAACTATTGAGAGAAATATGTACTTGTTTCCTGCTGACAATTTCTAAATTCCACTGACTTCGGTCCAATACCGCCGGTAATACCGGTATGTATTTAAGGAGATTCCCTGTAGTTATTTTGGAGCATGAAGTTTGAGGTGGTAGCCTACAAAGATGGTCTCAGATGAATAGAGTAAAGGGAATTTACAGAACATTATGTAATTTTGTATTGATATATTTATGTAAAGTGTAATGATAATTATTCCTCTAAACCAGTTAAAACATTGAATACTAGCCCTATGCTATAAATAATTTTACCACTTGAGGGCGGTTCACAAAAATAGTATAGGCTACTATTCAATAGAGTGGGGAAACTATGACGTCACGCTGTAGGCGGATCGGCTGTTAGCATGAAACTGGTTCCCTCGACAAAAGCCAAAAGGATTTTTCCATAGGCTTTTGGATTATCGCAAAACATACGCTCTGTGTTCAATCATAGTTTATGAAACTTACACGTTTTGTCCATCAAGATAATCTTCACAAAATTATTTAACTTTGACGAATTTTGAAGCCTAAATAAAAGCGCCAGAACTGAAAAGCTAAACTTAGGCTATGACGAACTACTGCACCACGGTCGCTCGCCTTCAACGTCACCACCACCGCGCTCCCGAAAACTTTCTCAAAGTTATTTTTAACATATTCAGTGAAAAGGATTTACACTGTATATGAATTTTAATCCACGCTACATGAACCGTTTCATATAAACTGGAATAAATACAAAACTAGAGCCAAACTAAAACTGAAAAGAGACATTAGCTATAAATAATATAGTGAATAAATGAAATAATCATAACAGAAGCACATATGAAAGCACGTATTTCTTTACATTTCGAAATAAGCTGCATTAAAAGTCAATAGTTCCTTGATTAATATGAATTAAAAACGTATCGCCGCATATTCAATCTTTTAAATAACAGCAGAGTGAGCAAGTTATTGGATATGGTGAGATTAAACTTATTTTAGTGAACTAGGCACCACATTTCAGCTCATTTTGTTAGGGTGGGTACACAATGATGAGGATATAAAAAATATTTACAAAGTGGATGGATAGATTAGATATATATTAGGTACTCAAGAGCCATAACATCTATGCAATGATTATGGTACATTATAATTAATTTAACTTATTGTAATAAATATATTCCTCAAATAGATTACTTTAGAAATGACATATACAGTTTGTGGTTGTGTGTGGTATGGTTTCTGAAGTGAAAAGCCTAAAGCACATTTTAACATTGGCCAGTTTAGCTGAAGATTAGGCTAAGGATTTGTCTCTCTCATGTTGATGTCACGTGGGCTTTTGAACATGTCAGGACACATCTGTCATAAGGTCAGTGAAATTGACCCTTTTAAAGGCTAAATGTAATGTAATGTTAATTCTGAACTCATCTCTCAAAACTTTTATTGATAACTGAAGTGAAAGCATCTTTGCTGCATTTTCCTCACTTGCATAGTTTGTTGTCCCTAGTACAAACATGGCAGTCAAACATCTTAACTGCAGTTCCCTTGCTGAAATTCCAGTGAGGTAAAATGCTTTTAAGAATTTTGTCCTTGTCCTTTGTTTATGTTTTATCCATAAACAAATTCATTTTCCCTTGTAGGCCTTCATTGCATATCTGTGTAGCTGCCATTGAGCAGACACTATAGCATAATGTTGAGTAAAACACAATGCATAAATGATATTATAAATTCATTTTAAATCAATTTCTATATCATTTTAAAATTCCTTGTTTTATTATTTTTAACTCCTTGTTTTTATTGCTGTGAATGATTATTTCACTTTCTTTTATGTAAAGCACTTTGAATTACCACTGTGTATGAAATGTGCTATATAAATAAACTTGCCTTGCCTTGCCTAAATGTAGTCCCACTAGCACATTAGTGTCCCCTCTACATGGAAACAAACAATATTTTTGGATGGCACAGTGATTCATTGACAATAAAATTTCTGTCTTTAAATTCTCTCATTGGTAAAAATCTTCTTTAATGAATTTAGTTATGAAGTTATTCATTTTTCTTTTTTTATAGCAGAGTTTCCACCCATGACGGACATTAAAGGGGAGCCAGGTCCTCAAGGGAAGCCAGGACCAAGGGGACCACATGGGCCTCCTGGATTACCAGGGAAACCAGGTATAGGAAAACCTGGTCTCAATGGTCAAACAGGTCCTTCAGGGCCTCCAGGATTTCCTGGGATTGGAAAACCAGGACTACCGGGATTACCAGGAAAAATAGGACCTAAAGGATCTCCTGGACTCAATGGGGAGGTTGGGCTTCATGGAGAGGTGGGTCCACGTGGACTTCCAGGTCAGCCAGGACCACCTGGACCAGCAGGTCTGTCATTGAATGGAAAACCAGGATTACCTGGGACTAGAGGCCTGCCAGGGTCAAGAGGTGAGCCAGGGCCTAAAGGCGGACATGGTATTCCTGGTGATCAAGGACCTAAAGGGGAAAATGGCAATGGAAAGCCAGGTATAACAGGTATCAGGGGACCCACTGGCCTTCAAGGACCTCCAGGACCTCCAGGTGTTCCTGGTTTGGGTAAACCAGGGATTGATGGGCTGCCTGGGCCAGAAGGGCCAAAAGGAGATAAAGGACTTCCAGGAGTTCAAGGTGTCTCAGGGGGAGCTGGTCCCCCTGGACTACAAGGTCAGCCGGGGTTAGCTGGTGTGGGAAAACCTGGATTTGATGGTACTCCAGGTAACCCTGGCCCAATAGGTCCAAAGGGTGATGTTGGCCCCAGAGGAACTCCTGGGTTTCCTGGCCCCCCTGGCTATGGTAAACCAGGGCTTGTAGGACAGAAAGGAGATAGAGGTACTGGTGGATTACAAGGAGCCCATGGTGACAAAGGAGAACCTGGGATGGATGGTCTACCAGGAGATACAGGGTCAATTGGACAGCCAGGGTTTCCAGGTCCACAAGGTCCTATGGGTCTTCCAGGGAAACATGGGATGCCTGGTCTAAAGGGAGAGAATGGCCCACAAGGACCTCCAGGCTTACCAGGGCTTAGAGGAGATCAGGGTCCCAGTGGGTTCCCAGGAAAGTCTGGCTTCCCAGGTGATAGGGGCTTTCCTGGTCTTAACGGAGCCACAGGCAAATCTGGACCTAAAGGTGAACCGGGTCACATCGGACTGCCAGGTAATCCTGGTTTGATTGGGGGACCAGGCCCAAAAGGTGAAAATGGGTTATCAGGACCCCCTGGGCCACGTGGCAATTCAGGCATCCCTGGACTCACAGGCCCCACTGGTCATATGGGACCTCAGGGTGTTCCAGGGTTGAAAGGCGAACAAGGTCCACCGGGCCCTCAAGGAATGGGAAAGCCTGGAGACAAAGGAATGCCTGGTCCACAAGGACCTCCTGGAAAACCTGGCACTCCTGGACTTAGCGGTATGCAGGGTCCTCCGGGTCCTCCTGGGCCTCCCGGCCCGCCAAATGGTGATATAAATCAGTTAGCGGTTCAAGGACCAAATATTGTAGGAGAATCCATTCTAAAGCCAAATGGTGAGAAACCTTATTTTGGTCAGGCTAAGCTCCCTGCCTCCGTGGCTATTGCTTTTACCGCCATTTTGACGACGCCATTTCCACCATCTGGAATGCCGATCAAATTTGACAGAACTCTGTACAATGGGCAAAATGCTTACAACCCTGCAACGGGCATCTTCACAAGCCCACTGCCTGGAGTATACTATTTTGCTTATCATGTACATGTAAAGGGAACCAGCCTCTGGGTGGCACTGTATAAAAACAATGTGCCAGCCACATACACCTATGATGAATACAAGAAGGGCTATATGGACCAGGCATCAGGTAGTGCGGTACTGGAGCTGAAAGAGAATGACCAGGTTTGGGTGCAAATGCCCTCTGACCAAGCAAACGGGCTCTACTCCACTGAATACATCCATTCGTCCTTGTCAGGGTTCCTCCTGTGCCCCACATAACGGTCCGTCTCAGCGGAGAATTGCTTGCTCAAGTGCCCTGCAGTAACATCTGTGATAACAGCGACTAGATTATAAGAAAGACTTGCTGAACGACGGAGAGGCTGAGTTTGAAGCAGAGGATGAAGAATTCATGCTGTCTCTGTTTTCACCCTGTCTTTCAAATGTCCAATTTGATCATTGTTTTACTTTCAAGTGTTGTCATTTTCTGCCTATATGATAATTTTATTATAACTGTTATGTTATTTTTGTTGATGTTGATGTATTGGTGTTATTTTATTGATGTTGTAGTTGTTGTTGTTTATCGCAATCAGCCTATTAAGTACTTTGCAATGTGTAGGTAACCGTTTATAGACTTACCCATGTGACTGCACATGTTGCCAAATGTTCTGACTCCCATTGAGCTCCTTCAAGTTGACTCTTGGGTTGTGTGTTCCCCTGGTTGCAGTCGAATTCACCTATATCTTTCCCTCATATAACACAGGCTTCTTGATTAGTGCCACATTTCACATTTTAGATTGCAGACATTCTATACAGCATTGTTATCGTATTTGTATGTTTAAATACATCCATAATTCACATCCATATTGTTATTTCTTATTAATGCCAGACAGGTGAATATCTATCTGCTTTAATCATTAGGTATGTATGTTTGTTTGATTTACTGTGTTAAAGCAAAAATTATGTGCTAATCTGTCTGTTTCTGCGACAACTACATTGTGTTTGAGAGATATTTAGAAAAAATGTACTTGATGATTTACTGAGTTCTTTGCTCAAAACATGCCAGGTTTAAATCAGTAGTGATCCTGAAGGCATCAAGAGGACTGCTGTACAACAGTGCCTGCATTAACAAAACAAATATGCAATTTCTGTGACACTAATTCCATGCACTTTCAGAAAAACGTTACAATAGCTGTCACTAGAGTGGTAACCTTTCAAAGGGTACACATTTGTGCCATATTACATGCCAATTAGTGCCTGAAGTGTACATATTAGTACCTTAATGGTACATATTTGTACCTTTCAAAAAGTGACACCTTAATACCTTTATTTCTGAGAGTGTACTAAAAAAATGATGACATCAAAGCTAATACATAGCGTATAGCTACTGATCAAAATAAGGATAGCCTAGAGCATATTGGTGAGTAAGGGACTATTTGAATATTGAGAATATGAAAATATAATTCTGATTTTTTTTATATAACAAATAAATTCTCCAACACAAAATCCAAACTACTGCATTGTGTACTCTAAACGTTTTACATTCTCTGCCGCTTTTCTTGTTGCTGCTTTAACAATGACACAATTGACGGATTGTTTTTTACATTCTTCTGAGACTTGTAATTACACAGACATGATTGACACTAACATGAGTCAATGCATGTTCTAATCTTTTACATTTTGACAAAAAGTTACATGATTTGGATACGTCACACCTTAATAGCACTGCTCCAATGGTGTTTATGAAAGGTTAAAATGTTAACATCCTCAAACAAAGAAATTGTTCCTTGCACATTACTCAAATGAATGAAAAGCAGCAAATGAGGCTTGAAGTCCCTCTTGAAAGACATTTTTTCACTTCTGTTTGTTTGACCAATATGTAGAATTATGAAACCTGAGGCGTGTTAGTACATAAATGCACCCACTCACAGAGGTTGCATATTCAATACACAGTTACATGACATTTGGTGCATGACATTGTTCAGATTATTTACTCTTGAATGAAGTTTTGGCACCAGACCTTTCCTATTTCAGCATGTATTTGACCTGTTTATTGTATATTAACACTGTGACCAATATTTTATATGATGAGTGTATATTGTGTATGTACAATGGATTGAAGATTTGAAAATTCGTTGTGATGCAACTTCGCAAAACTGCTTAGACTATGTTGCTTCCTTTTGTTGTTCAAAACTAGGACAAAAAAAAAGCCTTGATTCTGTTCCACGGGATATTTATTAATGTTCAATCAAATTAAAAGAAACAACCAACCCCATTTGCACATAAATTGAATAAAGGCATATTTATACATTTGTGATAGTCCAGCAAGGAATGTCCAACTACCGAAACCCCGAACGTACAAATAACCTTATATTTGACAGCATCTAAGAGTTTGTAGTACACACTACCATTGTTTTTTTTTAATGGTGTATCTATCAATCTATATGACTTTTGTCATACTGCATTCACTTTATGCTATCTGTTTGGGGTATTAAATGCACTCTTTGATTGAACGTATTTTGTCAGCTGGTACAAAATCTACAAGTTGCCTACTTGACAGTACTGATGCAACATCAATAAAGACTTTCTTGATCAAGGGTGTCTTTTGTTGTTCTCTTTAATAAGACCAGGGCTAATATGTGAATCAAACCCTATCTTAAAATCATTACCATTATAGGCCCATACTATAATACTTAAGTCCACATACTTACAGTGAGTAGGTTTTGTTAGGCTGCAGAAAGTTTTTTCAGCACATTCAGTGTACAGAAATGTGTGATTAACACTAGGGGGGGGGGGGTGAACATCCAGTTTAGTGTTCCTTGTGATCATATAAAGGTGGCTAAAATGCTTCACACCTATCACACCTATAAGTATTCATCTACGTTTAACTTGCTCTACATTTTGTGAATATCTAAAACAGTTTCAAATCGAATACTTCCAAATTAGGGGGTCACACATTTGTTTTCTTGGATTAAATAATCAATATTTATTGTTCCACAAAGTATTGGAATAAAGTCCTCATAAATATGTACATTCTTGGATTAAATAAACAATATTTCATGTTCCACAAAGTATTGGAATAAAGTCTTCGTTAAACGTCAACAGGCTCATGTGCAAAGATGACGCAGTCGCGGTCTGACTCCTCCCTCTTCAGTTCGTCTTGAGTTTTTTTTCACTGAGAGAACGAAACACGACTTCATCCTCACAGCGATTACGGCTCTACGTGCACTTTCTCCGGGGTTTGCCAAGGGATTTCAATGTTTGGCCCGTTCTTTGTAAGTATCCCTTATTATCACTCGCCTTCCGCCTCTAATATGCTTGGAATATGTTAATAACGAGCACCCTAGACGTTTGTTTGACCGCTTCTAGTGTAGCTATGAACGCTCGCGCTTCAGCCGGTGAAAGAGCTCGTAGAGCTCGCGAGGGTGGCAGCCATTTGTCCGCGTACGTTTTGAACGGAAACTCGACACTTGCCTGTTTCATTCGTTTTGACTGCTAGACGTTTTTTTAACGGGGTCAGAGACAGTTTGTTGGTCATTCCTATCATTGTGGTAGATAAATGATGGGTCTGGGGCTCTCCTCAAGCTGTCCAACTGTCCTGGACTGCGTTGACTAACGTTAGCCTCTTGCTTCAGCCAGAGACCGTGTCAAGAAGTTACTCAGACACTTTATAGCTGTAATAATAATAATATATTTAGATAAGTGGTTAATTCTGTGTCTGGACATAAAATACAATGGTCACTTGGTCATTTTTCACGGTTTGAGCGGCTGTGAGGGGGTGAGATTGAATTGTTAGCCAGCGAGCTAATGACAGGCTATAACTGTCAGTTCAGTCAGATAACAATTTATCGACACACTCCGGAGTGTTCCTGATTTCAGTGGTTCAATGGGTATGCAAAGCGTGTTAGATTAGAGTCAGTAATTTTAGTTTCTTTTTAGTGTACCACAAAATGTGCCACACAAGACTTGCCCGTTCACGTGCATGTAACGTTAGTAAGATTCTTCTTATTCACGTTTGCTTTATTTTAACTGTGAATCTGACTTATGGTTTCTCTTTGAAGTATGGTCGACCCGTGATCGTTCTCGTATCCAGCACTTGGATAACCTGTAAGCTGATGACTTAGTATTAGACCTAAACTGCGTAGTAAACTAGTTGGCAAGCCAACCGTATTTAAATGTCAAGCTTGTAGAACAGGTAAGATGATGTATGGGTGGAATCTGATTTCAGCCGGTTCCCAGAATGAGATGCTTACTGGTGGCATGAAATGACCCTAAATGTGGTATTCAGGTGCTCTGTGTAGTATTTGATGAGTCACCTGGCTTCAAGCTCGGCATGTTCTCATCCTTGTTCCTGTGTAATTAATACAAGGAAACTACAGGTGTTTGGTCAGTGCCTTATGCCTTGTTGTCTTTGAGATGGACATGCAGGATTTGGAAGTTGTACAATTTCCAGGTGGGAAGTCAGGACATGTTTTAGAGCTTGCGGCATCTGCATAATATAAGGAGCTATTTCACCTGATATGACAGGACTTCTGTTTTTTTTTTTTTTTTGTATGGTGAAGCTTAACGTTAGAAGTTTGTAGTGCTGAAACTATGACAAGGTTGCTTTTTGCTTTGACCTTCCCTTATCTACATTGAATTATAAAATGAATAACTTTGGGCACATTTATTGTAGAAGCTATTTATAGGTGTCTGAATGCTACAGTGTGTTTTTTCACCATATAATCAATGTGCATATATGGATGTTTCATTGGTAGATTGACAGAATGTTTGTGTGTGCTTCATTGGGACAATGTTAAAAAAATGTGAGCAAAATAACTTAAATAAACAAAATCTTGGATAATTGCCTTTTATTTAGATAATTTCTGTACATTTAATTGAGGGACAATTGGGTTATTTTAAAGTGACCAAATTATTATTATTTTTACATCAAAGCTAGCTGACACGATGATGTTGTAATGAAAATATACTGAAAATTGAGCTCTTCACTATATGTAAATCTAATGTGTATATATCGTCTTAATATGCATTGCATTGTCTACCGATACACTGTTTCTATCTACACTTTAATATTTTTATTAAAATATTGTTACAAAGCTCTTGCAGATCTGTAACTAGGCTACACATTGTTCCATTAACAATTAGTAAGTTTTACACAGATTTAAGTTTCATGAAGCAGGAATACTCATCAAAAGTCATGATAAATAGTTGTTTATAAGTCAGATGCTAACTCCGTTTTAGTAACTGCACTAATGGTTTAGAGCAGTGGTTCTCAACCTTTTTTTCCACCGGGACCTTTTCTATGGTCCAAGTGCAAGTCTCACGGGCCGCACGCATGTCATTTACATATTACGTCATCAATACAAACCAACCAGATTTATAATATTATTTATAGCCTAAATATTATGATATCTAAACAATTACATTTATTTAAATAAATAATTCTACTCGCCAATAATAAAACACCTGATGCTGTCGGGAACCAATTTAGTGAAATTCTGCTCGAAATGAGTAACAGCACAATGAAGTTGAGATTGTAAATTGCAGTCTGTAAGACGCGCACAGCATTGTTACTTGACACGCGACATTGCAGAAAGTGTGCTTTCACAAATGTAGCCTATGTTGATCCAAATATGGAAATAATTTTCAAACTTAATAATCTGATGTTCTGTCCAAAGATGATTTGCTCGTGATGGGCTGCGGGTTGAGAACCGCTGGTTTAGAGAGTAAACTCAGTGAAGGATTTGCCAAATTGATTCAGAACGATAGCGAGTGTGACTATGGATTTGGTTTTGATTAATTAAAAAGCAGCTCATAAAAGTTTTGATCATGAATCAGACTATACTGCTTTAGCCATTCTGTAGGCTAGAGACTATCTAAAGTTTTGTATTTACACTGGTTTCCAGAACAGATTAAGTTGGAAAAGAATTAGACTTTAAATGGAACTGTGTGTGAATTCCGGCTTTATCTGTTCTTATAAACAGCTGATTTCTGTGTGCTCTCATGGGCTCTACTTCTCCTGTATGGTTCTGTTCACATGGCAGGGCTTCACAGAAAATACATTTGTGAGTTTGGATATAGAATGCTAGTCAGTCCTATAAATAACCAAAATGTGTGTGTGAATGCACCTGTATTAATGACTCAAATACAGGACTGCTGTGTGAACATGGCCACAGTATAGGTAGACCTTCAGCATGGTGCTGCTTTCGCTCTAAAGGTTTGGTATTTTGAAAAGTCTGCTCAAAGCTTTCTCATTATGAAAGGGATAATTCACTCAAAAATGACAATTCTGTCATCATTTACTCACCCTCAAGTAGTTCCAAACCTGTATGAATTTCTTTGTTTTGCCGAACACAAAGGAAGATATTTTGAAGAAAGTTTGTAAGCAGGCTGTTTTGGGGCACCATTGACTTTCATAGTAGGATAAAAAATACTATGAAAGTCAATGGTGCCTCAGAACAGCTCTGTTTCCCACATTCTTCAGAATATCTTCCTTTTTCTTTTTGGGTGAACTATCCCTTTAACTAATAAAGACTGTGCCATATAAACGCCTGAACCTTTCAAAGCTCTAAAGTACAGACATGGCTTTTTTGATCAGCATTAGATGTGTTTAGACCATATTTATACTTTGTTTGGCATTTTTGGTTGAACAGAGCTGTCAGTATCCACTCTTACTGGGCAGCATTATTAAATGTCACTGGTAGCAGTAGTTCACAGCTTGTTAACACACATTGATCGAGTTGTGCCTCACAGCAGGCTCTCCCAAAATATCTACACAACTGGCAACAGCATGACTCCCATTCCTCCCACTGTCTTTTCAACTTGTCTGCTTAAATATTGAAGCAGTTGTTGTAGCCTTTGAGCCGGCATTGCAAACCCAGCAGGTGCGCTGCTAACACTTGATGAATGAGCACGGTGCTCACCACAGTCTCATCCTGACCTGACAAACATCTGCTCCCTCTGCATGGCTTCCATAGACGCTGTATGATGTGGCCTTTGAGAAGACAGTCAATCTTTAAAATGTCTTTGTTGAATAACATGAACTGTCTTGTCTTGTCATTTGAGTCATTCTATTAAGCTTAGCTTACAGTCACAATAGTGTAAGCATCAGATTGACAGGAAGTGGGCAGATTTGTGGCAGCATTTACAGGAGTCCCCACCCTCTTAGTGGAGTTTCCACTGAGCGTCGTCTTGTCTTCTCTCAACGCTTCTTCAAAACACTGATATGACGGTTGGTGGTGACATTTTTTTTGGGGGGGGGTCTTAGGTTTTACCATATCTTGCACGAGTTTCGTCAGCCATTGTTGCATCAGCCGATAAAGAGTAGGCCTTTTTAAAGTAATTCTTTAAGAACATTTTATGGATAGCTTTTAAAGGGATAGTTCACCCAAAAATGAAAATTAGTCAAAGATTTACTGACACTCAAGGCATCTTATGCGTGTCTGATATTCCTCTTTTAGAAATACATTTGGAGTTATATTCCACATTGTCCTGTCTGTTCCAATCTGTAAAATTGCAGTGAATGGTGCCCCTGTTTCTGAATTTAAAAAGAAGTATCCGTCCATCACAAAACTACTCCACACGGCTCCGGGGTGTTAATAAAGGACTATTAAAGCGAAATGATGCGTTAGTTTAAGAAAAAAGTTGTTTCTTTATAAACCATTGAGTCCAGCTTCCGGTCTCTCAAGCAGGTGCGTTCCCGACAAGGTGGTCGAGCGTATGACGTAATTTTATCTCTGGGTAATTACACTGTGTATAAATTGCAGGCATCAGGGAACTGCTAACAATATGCAGGGCACTGAAACCGCTTTTGAATAGGGTTGGGTATCATTTGGGTTTTTTCGATACCAGTGCCAAATCGATACTTTTAATACGGTACCGGTGCCTGAACCGATACTTATAAAAAAAAATTACCAATTAATAATTGGAGTGGCCATTAGCACTAAACACATGGGCCCGGTTTCACAGACAGGGCTTAGACTAAATCAGGATTAGATCATAGTTCAATTAGGATTTAAGTAATTTTATAAACATGCTCAGAAAAAAAACATTACTGGTGTGCATCTTGAGACGAAACAAAGGCACTGGTATATTTTAGGATCAGTCAATGCAAGTTTATTTCAGTTAAAACAGCTAAAAGTTACATTTTAGTCTAGGACTAGTCTCAAGCCTTGTCTGGGAAACCGGGGGGTGATGTCTTTTTCATTCATACTGGACGCCAGAGAGCACCCTCGCACAGAAGATCAACAGATTCAGTAGTGCTGGGCGGTACGACCAAAAATGTCTGTCACGGTATTTTTCAAAATTATACTGCTTTCACGGTATATGATGGTATTTATTTATTTCATGTATGACTGGGTGTTAACCACATTTTCTACTGACTGATGCCGGTTTCACACTGCACACGTAAGCAGTAGGGGTTGTTGGCGGAACAGTCGCACGCTGTGTGAGAAGTTTTCCGCGCACGCACATCTGAAGCGGGCAGACACAGACAGCCGCGTCAACTCTGCGCGAATACTAAATTGAGCTCTCCTCCGCTTTTTTGAGCATGGATGAATAAATTCAGACAAAACTAAATCAAAATGCATGTTTTGGCTAATATCCTTGTAAACAGTAGGTTAAGAAAAGCATATGTATTCATGTAAACAGTGGAGAAAAAGGCATGTGTATCAGTATATTAAATCTGTGCTTTCATTCTTAAAGTGAAAGAAAACTAATAATACATCTAATGCTTTCAAAGAAAAATACAAGTGCTCACTGCTCCTGACTAAATGACCTTTGTAACATCAAAAATTATTCATTTATAGGCTATTTAATTTATACAGTGAAGACAGTATACACAACTTGAAAACTTGGCTCAAGTTTATCGTGTAAACCTATATAATATGTTATTTACATGTGTGGGACAGAGGGGAGGGGGACACGGCTGCCTTCTCCACCCCACGCACAGAGTGAAATTCTCCAACTCAAATACAGGACGGGCAGTCGTTGGCCTAATGGATAGAGCGTTGGGCTTGAAACCCGACCCGAGGTAACCCAAGGTTGTGGGTTCGAATCCCGGCTCTGGCAGGAAGTCCACAACTGCTCCCCGGGCGCTGCACAGTCGGCTGCCCACTGCTGTGTACACTTGGATGGGTTAAATGCAGAGAACACATTTCACTGCTCATTATACTCTGTATAATTGTGTATGTGACAAATAAAGCTCATCCGAGCTTAATTTGTTGTTGTTGTTGTTGTATAAGGACAAATAAAACCGAACTTATAACATTGGGGCTAATATGTTAGCAAGCAAGCTGCTGATAGTTTTCGACTACAGTCCTTAAAGTTAACTGCAAGTAATTGAACCTTCAACCAGCTTTAGCATTATGCCAGTTCCCGACGGTTCTATGCTATTCCTTTTTTCTTTCACTGAGTGAAGCAACACCCTCATAGTTTACTAGTAATATATATAATAAATATATGGCCATAGGACTTTGAAATATCAGAATTTAAGCCTTGCCTTTATCTCCCAGGACTGTTGTTGAATCTTCCAAAAGTTTTGGCTTGGGTCCTTCACATGCTGCAGCACATGTTCCACCGCACCAATAACACGGGGCTGCCCGTGGACGTGCCTGACTTTAAATCGGCTTTACTAAACACGGATATTGGCTGATGCCGATATATTAAAAAAAATGACAAATATCGGCCCGATATATCGTTCGACCTCTAGTTTAAACACTGGCAAGAATAAAAAAGAAATGCAATTTATAAACTTTAGTCACGACACTGTCTCGATTGTGCAAGTGACAATTCCTGTGTCAACTGTGCAGCATGCAGCTCGCTTATATACATACACTGTGGACCTGCAACTGTTTTGTTACCCACATTCTTCAAAATAGCATTTATGTTCAGCAGAAGAAAGAAACTCATTCAGGTTTAAAACTAAACTTGAATGAGTAAATTATGGTATAAATATAAAACACTGACAGAATCGACAGACAGATGACAGAATTTGTATTTAATGTTAAAAAAAAGAGAAAAAATAACTCTACTCTTGAAAGAAAAAATAACAATACAGCTTATTTAATAGGTATCAATCTATATAGTGTTTTATTTTTATGTTCAATCAATTTCTTCAATTTCTTGAATGTTCCTGCTAAATATGTTTATTGTACCTGAAAATAAAGCACTGTTTGTTTTATTTATATATTATGTGTATTTGTAATGTGTATCTTTGTTCTTATTTTTAAGAACAAAGATAAAATAATGACAAGATTTTTATCTTCGACCACTTTGGCTTATATCCACCATTCTTTTTTTAATATTATGTAACCTTGAAATGATTTGTCTTTATAATAGGGAAATTATTTTGGCTGCACTGCTCAGACAAAATAGTAAAACCAACATGACAAAGAATATTGATGAAATCGTGATATAAAAAAAAAAAAAAACTTTATATGGTATTTTTGCCATAATGTCCACCCCTACTAGAAATGTAAGCACACTTCAGAACATTTCGGTTTGACCTGTGTGTTGTATTTTAAGAGTTGCATAGGTGACATCATGTCACTGGATCGGTCGGTCTCTTTCTCTCTCTCTTAAGCATCTCTTACTCGTAAGCATGCCCAAATGCTCTCTCTCTCTCTCTCTCGTATGCGCACCCAAATGCTCTCTCTCTCTCTCTCTCATATGCGCACCCAAATGCTCTCTCTCTCTCCCTCTCTCTCTCTCATGCACACCCAAATGTTCTCTAAGGTACCGAATGATTTAATGTGAATCGATACTCAGTTACGGTACTCTAACGCAATTTTGTCTGTACCCTTAATGGCGCTTTTCCACTGCATGGTACGGCACGGTATGGTTCAGTACGGTTCACTTTTGGGGGGTTTCCTCTGGGTACAGTACCTGGTACCTGGTTCTTTTTTAGTACCACCTCGGCCGTGGTTCCAAGCGATCCGTACCGTTAACAAAACGTGACGTGTAAACTTTACTGATCACTGATTGGCCGGAGATAATCGTCATTACTGCGTCACTGAACTTGCGACATGAGACCCATAGACCCGTTAGATTTAAATCAGCACAGCCAGTGAAGGATCGGACGCAACTTTTGTTTGAACAAACTCGCCTTTTTGTAACAACCAAAAAATGTCTGTTTCGTTGTCTGAGGAAGTACAGACGTTCCTCTCATTGATAGCCGAGGAGCGGATCCAGCGAGAGCTTGATGGTGCGACGCCGAAGGAAAAAACCTTGTGTATATACTTTTGAACTTGCTATATTTTCAGAGTATGTCTTCTGTTTATATTTTTACCTTTGTATGTGTGTTTTGCTTCAATTAAAAACAATCTGATCGAATAAGTGTACCTCCAGACTATATTAAAAATGTATTATTGTATGAGCACGTAATGAACCTCTTGAAAAAGACAAATACAATACAAATTAAGCTCAGATGAGCTTTATTTGTCACATACACAATTATACAGAGTATAATGAGGAGTGAAATAATGTTCTCTGCATTTAACCCATCCAAATTGGAGCAGTGGTCAGCCGACTGTGCGGCGCCCAGGGAGCAGTTTGGGGTATCGGTGCCTTGCTCAAGGGTCTCACCTCAGTCGTGGACACTTCCTGCTGGAGCCGGGATTCGAACCCACAACCGTGGGTTACCTCGGGTTTCAAGTCCAACGCTCTATCCATTAGGCCACGACTGCCCTGATTAATGCCACAATAAAAAAAAAACAACACGTAAATAAAAAAACAAGGGATACATTGTGAAATATTCAAAAATGTATTGATAATTCACTTTACAGAACACGCTAAATGAATAGTTAACTAATCAAGTAACGCAGCACACCTGGACGAACATCCCTGCCCTCCTTCTCTACAGCCTATAGCACTGTCACCACAGTCTCTGCTGCTGGGGGTAAATCCCAAGCATTCTCATAGACCTCTCCATTGCTGTTAAAAACATCCACATGCCGAGAATGAAGAACACTATTCCGTCTCCTTTCTTTGTTGTGAGTTTGTTTGTGGCGCGTTTATGATGATGACACGGCAGTAGAGGCGGCGCAGCTATAACGACGCGTGAATAATCCCGCCCACTCTAAAGTGGTACTAAACTGCAGTGGAAACGCAAACCGACCCGAACTGAGCCGTACCGTAACGAGCCGTGCCGAATCGTACCGTACCATGCAGTGGAAAAGCGCCATAAAAGTACTGAGTTCGGTACCCAATCCTACTTCTAACGAGCTGGTGTGTTAACAGAGCTGGTGTGTTAACAAAGAGAGACATGCAAAATATGCAGAGCGGGGGTACGCGAGGACTAGATTTAAGAACTGCTGCTTTAGTGGCTACGTAGAATGCGTTATTTGTTTTCCGTGCCTTTCTGCATACGGATTGGCGCTTTGGGCAATCCCTTAACCCCGCTCCCCGATGTCATCGTCCATCACAATGTTTCACTGTAGACATTGTCCGATGCCAATTTGGTAGACATCGCAAACCCTACAGTGCATGAAACATATAGCTTACCTTATTAAATTAATTTGCTTTTAAGATGGCTTCCTGTTTTTGAGGGACATTGTGACTATGGCAAAGCACAACACAACACAAGAATGTTGATGGCTTCTGGCTGTACCTTATTGCCTTGTCTGTGGAGTGAGATTAGCACTGCACTGACTGAACCCCTGGCTTTGGTAGCAGATTTCTTCCTTTCCAGCACACTGCTGAGTTTTTGATGCACATTTTCATACCACCTGCTGTCAGCATAAAAAAAGGTCCCCTGCTTTGTGTTTTCTTGAGCTGACCTCAAAACTGATTAGATTTGTGTAAGTATATTATGGGTTATCAAACTAATTTGATGCAGTCAGAAACAGCACAATGTGTTGTCACCATATAATTAGTTTGATTGCATAGTGCAGTCTTGTTGACATGTCGGTTTTGCTGTAACCGGTTAACCGCTGTCGCGGTTAAGGGATTTCTCTTGTGGTAATTGTGAGTGGCTCAAAAACACGGTATACGGTATTATCGCCGTTTTGCCATAGATATGATGTAAGGAATTCAGAAACCAAAACTAAATTGCGTTGAAACAGGAAGTGAAGTAAACCGAAGGGAATGACAAAATAACGGTCCCCATAACAGAACACAAACCTGACAATTAGATCGTTAGTCTATTGTTGGCCTATATATCAGTTAGTTCTGATCTTCGAATCTGACTAGACAAGAAACTTTTTCTGTTGATATTTCACCTGCGTGTTCTATACAGGCTGTCATTCAGTGCAGTTCCATTGTTTCGCTACAAGGTGACGATAAGAGACTGTCTTTGAGTGAGTCTTTAACTGTTCATTCAACCACAAGTTCAAAAGGCTGATTCATTCAAAGAGATATGTAATGACACATGCTGTTGAAATAATTGTAACTTTGAGCGCCACTTTTAAAGGCTTAGCTGACCAGCATAGCGTCGATGTTAAGACAGATTTCGCTTTCCCTGGACATGACAACCTATTTTCTCAATTATACATTACTTAGCCTGAAGGAAAGACGGAGGTATTTGACCTATCGGTAAGCCCCGCCCTCCTTAGTTACTTTTGCTCCCTCGAACAAACAAATGGAGTTGCTCACTGTCTTACAATATCTCTGTACAAATCAGCATGGTACACATGTTATCATTACTAACTTATTTCTTATTCAGTACACATGCATGAAGTGTAAAATGAGAAGGGTATAACCTTATGGAAGAATAAAACACGCAAATATCGCGGTTGCTGCAGTTGTTACATTCCTCTGCGGTTATGTTCGTCAATAGCGCGATATTGCGGTTATCGCGACAGCCCTAACAGTGAGTAAATGAATCTATGATTCAGTGAGCCCTTCTCCAGCGCTCTTCTGAGAGACTGGTGAGGAATGCAGACAGACAGGCCTCAAGAATGTGTGTGGCATTCAGTGTGTGTACTTCAGGTGTATTTATAGGCCACTAAGTATGCTTTACACAGATTTTTATTTCTGGCCTTTATGACATAAAGTGTCCCGTATTTTAAATTAGAAGTGCTATTTAAACAGCTAGGCTAAATAGCTACTTCAACTTGATGACCCTATGGTCCATTGCTTTTTTTATGCCATTTTGTCTTTTGTTACTTTCTGCATGGTGTGGTTCAGACATGTTAATTATGTGAAAGTGACTTTTCCTCTTAGCAACTTTAAAACACCTGTAGAGGTGGGCCATTTATTCAGACACTGTGTTATCCTGTCTTGAAGCAGGACCCATATTTCCTCTGCTTTTCTGAGAATGGCAACAGTGGCCTCTTTAATGTTTATTAATACCCAGAATTCACACTCTTGAGTGGCTTCGGTCTAGCAGGCTGAAGGAGCGAAGTTCATTTCTCTGCACGTCCGGTTTTCCTGTGTAACATGACTTCTTGATAGGTGTAAAATCATTGTGATTTTTGTCAGTTCACGATTAGATATTTACCTGAGGAGCCATCTATTGTTTAAAAAAAAAAGAGTAATCTTTCAACCCAGATCTTTGGCTGTGTAGAGCATGGTTATAAAGTTCACCTTACCTATTTTATAAATGCCTGTGAATAATCTTATAGTGAATGTTTCATTTGTCTTTAACTATTTATTAATTTTTTTACACCTCTTTGCTGTGGTGACATACTGGATTTCTCCAATCATTTACTCCGCTTAAAATACACCCCTTTCTTACAATTGACTGCATTCAGATCTGCATCCATCCAGTCAAAAACCAATGAGAGAACCTCCGGTGCTACATTACATTTCCACTTTAAAAAACTTTTTTTTACTCCGAAATGGCCCAAAAGGGTGTTTTCCCCCCACC
Source organism: Gymnocypris eckloni scoliostomus (assembly GCA_027564155.1). Classification (NCBI taxonomy): domain Eukaryota; kingdom Metazoa; phylum Chordata; class Actinopteri; order Cypriniformes; family Cyprinidae; genus Gymnocypris; species Gymnocypris eckloni. Next base: position 16,056,986 of record CM050421.1, read on the forward strand.
ACCTTGAACAACTATTGTTGCCAAGTAGACTGAAAATGATTAACACAAGAAGCAAAAACTACAATTATTGATCAGAATGAGCAAGTGACAAATGCTTAGCCAGATTTTATGTCTTGCCTCCTGTGGTCAGTTCGTTCACTTTTATCATCTGTATTGTATGCAAAGTAATGCCATATTTCACTTCTATTGTTCTCTTTATTTGTTTCGGGTGCGTTAATAGTTTAATCTGTTTAACCCATCGTGTTGTTCACTTGTTCTGTTGTCACATTTACCGGATGCGCAGCAACTTGAGAAGCACTGCCACCTACAGTTGAACTTCGGAACAGCAGCGTATGAAATACCGTTTACATGTGATGTCCACATATTCATCTAATTACAGCGGCTATAACATTATATGGCCAAATATTTAAGATTAAGTGGACATTTTAATTAAATGGTGCTTGGTCAATATTAAACAAGGATTAGATCGTGCAGTAATGTGTAGAAATAATTATCAGGCTGCCAGCGCCCCCTGCAGGCCTTTGTTGTCATGCGTAATGAACATTATCTCTATTGTTTATTATGCATCATGTATTTTAAGTTTTGTTCAATAAATCCATATGATTTCTTGCTTTTGATACTTTATTTGAACTAATTATTATTGCATCATTGCTATTATATATGTATTTTAAGTCAGTTTAAAAGCTGTTGTTCACTTACATCTATTTTTATTACCACCAAAAACATAATTATAATTATAGGGACCCATGAAATCAGTTTTATTTCCAAATTCAATTTTTTTCATTTTTTTCATTAAAATAGTTCCGTTTGGTTTTTAATAGCAAAGTGGTCATTAATTCGTTTAGTTTTTTTATTAATTTAATTCAGAAATATGATTGGAACATTTTATGTTTGTTAAATTCAAGTTTTGTTTTTAAATACCAAGCGGCCAGCGCCAGTTTGATTAGTTTATCTTTCTCAAATAAATAAGATTAATGTCATATTTTAAGAATAAAGTATTGATTACAATAATAAAATCATGTTACATTGCGTGAAGTTAAAGTGAAAATTACACCTGTATAATCCGCCAATAAAAAATAAAGTCTGTGGCATCCAACCTGTCATTCTTCACATTTAACACGAAAAAGAGCACAAATATTTTTTACATAAATATTTATGGTTATCAACCAGTGGAATATTACATTATTCATTCAACAAATAATTTGAATGCAGGGAGCTCGTCACGACTTCATAAGTGGGAAACCGGATGTTTCTGATAGCACGTGAAGGTGGCAGAGAAGTGCTCTGGCTCAGCGCAGGGGAAAATCTGTGTGCAACTAGCTCAACTTTCGCAGGCAGGCGTCACATGATTGGAAAGGTAGTCACGGGGTGTGTCGCGATTCTCCCTTATCACACCGCGACACAGGATCGTGGATCTGAGTGTCGCGATTTCGGTTTCATATCGCGTATCGTTACAGCCCTACTTTTTATACTACAGATATCGATATTTTACTCGTGGCATCGATGCATCGTATCGTCATACATTGTATCGATGCATCGTTACACACCCCTAATTATTATAGTGTTATATTTCACAAAGAAACGTGCAACATTTTGTCCAAGCAAAAAAAAAAGGACACTTAATTTATAATTTGTCTTGAATCTAATTTTGTTCAAATAAAATCGTGAGTCGAATTGAATCGTGAAATCAAAATCATGAATCGAGTTGAGTGAAAAGTTCCATCCGTAGTCAGTATGTAATACAGCATGTGATGTGTCCTATGCCATGCCTCATCTTGTTTGTTTTTGTTAATAAACATTATGTAAGACAGTTTGTTATTGCAACCTACTGTTTTCTTGTAGTTGTGCTTTTTAATTAAGAATAACAATGGATCCATCTTTAGTTTTAGTCTTAAAAAGTGAAAGGTGTATAGATATAAGCAAAACAGGCAATTATCTTTTCTTGTAAAACGTGACACCAAGATCATGCATATGAAAGTGAAAGCGCACGAAAAGAGGAATTAATGTTCACAAAATTTAAATCACAAATAATACTAATGAAAAAAAACAAGTTGAATGTTGAACACTTTCTTTACAATATAGTAACTATAAACTATGATACAAGTTCATAAGCATGCATTGATTAATCAAATGTTGTATAAAAGAACAAATAAAAAAAATTGAACATTGTGCTCGTGCGACCAACTGAGAAAGTTAGTCGCAAACGTGCGACCAGTGGGAATAATGAATCTATAGCCCTGCGTAGGTATCGCTACCGATTTTTTTATTTTAGTCAAATTACTTGCATTTCCCATGAGTCAGTTTGTTGCTTTAATCATGGGCTAGTTCTGACATGCTGTGCTATGTGCATCCATACACAGATCCTTTGGCCCATAGCTACAGCAGGTTTCTGACTGGAATTATCATGAAGAATGAAGACACAGCACCAATGGCCCAGCTGGATTTGTTACTCAAATCAGAAGGATCTGAAAAGGATCAGTGCTTTGCTGTTGGCATATTAGCCTTTCAAAAGCCCTGTAATCGGTTTCATTGGCTGAGGAGCATCCAGACAACGTTGGCAGGGTTATCATGTTCTCAGATGCTGCTTTTAAATATATTTACATATTTTTGTGATCCCTAGCTCTTTTTTTTTTCAAAGCCATAAATAGTTAGGTTAAATTATATGTAGATATTCACACTCATCAGACCCCTGTTACCTTATTGTTTACATAACAACATGAGTCACACTTTCCTGTAACTGTTCCTGCAAATGCATTTTGTAGTAGTGCTAAATCTCTAAAATGAATTCAGCGTGGATAGATTAAGATGCTCTTACAGTATGGGATATGCTCAGTCACGCTACCTAAAACAGTCCGTACTGCTGCTATCACCTGTTTGGGCTGCTGTGTTCTCCGATAGGGCGCTCGTTATCACTATGTACACTACACTTCTAGGTTATGACAAGAGCAGTCGTATGGCCTTTCAAACTTTCCCAGCTGCATAGGCAGAGGGAAAGAGGGCTCAGATAGAGGAAGGCATGGAAGAGAGCAAATGAAGAGATGGACAGACAGAGTTCTGTACCCAGTGACCTCTCCTCTAGATAACAAGCAACAGTATTTCACAAAACAGTGGGCAACATGAAACTGTCATTTCTGAGAAGTCTTCCTTTTTCCAGTCCTCTGTTCGTTCATGCACAAGGCAGCTGATGTGTGTGAGTGTTTGTATAAGCAGCAGGGGAACTGAGCAGGGTGTACGTGTGACACAGCAGAGCCTTCACACTGGCTCACCTCCGGTGTTAAAGAGAAACTGAATGTCTTACCGGACAGTTCCAGTTCTGCCTAGTTTAAACGTGTGACCTCTAAAAGGGTAGAGGGAGGGTCTATACTAGAAGGATCTTATGTGAGAAGATTGTGAGTAGTATGTTAGTGCTGGCTTTATGATTACCAAGTGACTTTAACGGCTGAAAGCTCTAGTGATTTTGTAACCAAAACTTGCTTTTTAACTTGCTTTTTAACTTGCTTTTCTGCCCATGTGCCTTTTCTTTTCTTTGTGTCTTACTGTGTTACTTTGCACTCATCTTTTCCTCATCTGTTCTGGTAGTAGCAATTACAGGAATGGCTTGCAAATGTGGTTTGATTTGCATTAGTTCCTGGTAAAAGAGGAATTGGGGCCTTCATAGGATGCCATTTTACACAGCTGCATCCCTGACTATATGCTTCTTATAGAGTTTTTATTAGCATTGCTTACGCTTGGTATTTGCATACCTTTTGGCGATCAATGTTGAAAACATTTAGTCTAAAAACTCATTGTGAGGTGGTTGTATTTTTAGTGTAAACATGATTGCATTAGGGATGTGTCCCTAATAAACAATACTCCCACCTATAAATCTACACTAAAACAAAGGCTTTGAAATGTGAAATAATTCTTAAATAAAATAACTGTATTTGGTAGCAACAGTGTGCTGACATTTGTATTTTTGTGATGATTTCAATATGGTACAGTAAACTGATTAAAAGTAAGAGAAAATAAATTTGTAATATTACTAATACTTTATTATTTTTTTAATAATTGCTAAAAACTATTCTAATAAATTAATAAAAAAGCTTTCCACAAAAATTGAGTAGCACAAGTTTTTAACATTGCTAATAAGAAATGCTTCTTGAGCACCAAATCAGCACATTAGAAGGATTTTGTGAAAGTACTGTAACTTCACAGAATAAGTATGCATGTTCAAATTTAAGAGGAGGACTGCTTTATAAAACTGTATTTCCAAACATTTACATTCTGTTTGTATTTATATTAGAGCTGTGCAATTAATCGCATGCGATTAATCATGCGCATCTCGTCAGTAAAGCCGTTTCCGTGATTGGCACTAAATCTCCATCACCTGCTTTCAGATGGAGCGGCAGTTAATACACAGAACCGTAGTTCACTGACAAGCTAGGCAACATCGCATCGCGTTCATAATCGCAGAAGAATCACTTTTGATTATATGAGCGTGATATCGCGTAGCTTGTCAGTATTAAAATTTCTAACAACTTTTCTAACATGTTTTAATGTTAATAGTAAATTCCCTTTGTTTGCCAAAAAAGTTTAATTTTCTATAATTTAAAGATAAATGAAATTGATGTTTTATGCCTTCATTTGATAACCAGATACACAACACATAATTACTGAGGAAAAAGATAACATTTCATGAGGCTATTTTAAAAACAAATAACAATAAAACATTAGGTGAGAGAAAATAAAACATTATTTTATAATTGTCATTTTCTTCAATCATATAATTATTATAACACCTAAAATACATTGCATGTAAAAAGTGTTGAATGTTGTACCTTGTGTGAACAAAACCCTGTTTGCAAGACTATACGTTATTTGGATAATCAAAAACGACGACAACAACAGTTATGTCTGATTCTGTTGCATAGAACTGAATAAAAATAATACATTGATATTATTACATTTTCTGTCCAATTTTATTTATTATATGATTTATTTTTATGTAAGAATACATTTAATTTTTTTTACAAGATTTTTGATTACCTGTTGTGTATTTATTATTTAATGTATACATCATTTTTTATTTAAATTATACCAGTGCACTGATTGAAGAAGCTTGTTTTGTTTAATACATTTTTAATTTAAGCAATTTTATGTAAATTCTGCATCATATATCGGCCACCGGCTGCCCTGATTTCTAAATATCGGCATCGACCAGAGAAAAACCCATATCAGTCGACCTCTAGTCACATCTAGGGTTGGGTACCGAAACCCTATACCAATATGGCACCGGTACCTATTGGCGCTTTTCCACTGCATGGTACGGTTCGGCACGGTACGGTACGGTACGGCTCAGTTCGGGTCGGTTTGCATTTCCACCGCAGTTTAGTACCGCTATAGAGTGGGTGGGATTATTCACGCGTCGTTATAGCTGCGCCGCCTCTACTGCCGTGACATCATCGTAAACGCGCCACAAACAAACTCACAACAAAGAAAGGAGACGGAATAGTGTTCTTCATTCTCGGCATGTGGATGTTTTTAACAACAATGGAGAGGACTATGAGAATGCTTGTGATTTACCCCCAGCAGCAGAGACTGTGGTGACAGTGCTATAGGCTGTAGAGAAGGAGGGCAGGTGTGCTGCATTACTTGATTAGTTAACTATTCATGTAGCGTGTTCTGTAAAGTGAATTATCAATAAACTTTTGAATATTTCAGAATGTACAATGTATCTCTTGTTTTTTTTAATTTATGTGATGGTTTTTATAATCGTGGCATTAATCATTTGTCTTTTTCAAGAGGTTCATTACGTGCTCATACAATGATACATATTTAATATAGTCTGGAGGTACACTTATTCGATCAGATTGTTTTTAATTGAAGCAAAACACAGATACAGAGGTAAAAATATAAACAGAAGACATACTCTGAAAATATAGCAAGTTCAAAAGTAACGTTATACATAAGGCTTTTCCTTGATCGCGCCATCAAGCTCTCACTGGATCCGCTACTCGGCTATCAACGAGAGGAACGTCTGTTCTTCCTCAACAGACAACGACACTGCTATTTTGTGGTTGATGCAAAAATGTGCGTTTGTTTAAACAGAAGTTGCATCCGATCCTTCGCTGGCTGTGCTGATTTAAATCTAGCGGGTAGGACTGTAGAGGAGGGTCTCGTGTCGCAAGTTCAGTGACGCAGTAATGATGATTTTCTCCGGCCAATCAGTGATCAACAGAGTTTACACGTCACGTTTTGGTAACGGTACGGATCGCTTGGAACCTCGGCTGAGGTGGTACTAAAAAAGTACCAGGTACAGTACCCAGTGGAAAACCCCCCAAAAGTGAACCGTACCGAACCGTGCCGTACCATGCAGTGGAAAAGCGCCATTATATATTGTCATACTGAGTTCTGCAATTTACAAGTGGTTACTACATACTAATGCTTTTATTTAGCAATACTTTCCTTGCTAATATCACTTATTTATTAATTCATATCAAGTCATTTGATATATATATAGCAACCATTCAATGAAGAATCAGGTCATATGTATAAGTGCAAACATTGAAAGCTGTTTGAATGGGAATTGTCTCTTGTGGGGACATAAGATATTTATAGGGGTTATACAGTGATATCTATTGCTGTCCAAAATCCAGGTTGTCTGTTTCTTTCAGTCTAAAAATCCTCAACTGAATTACCTGCTGTTTTTTGACAAACACCAAGGTTGTGCAGTAATTTATTTGCCATCTGAATCCACATTTTATATGATGGAATGGATTAAAAATTCACTGTTAAAATTCTTTCTGACCACTCCCAAACACAGTACTGGAACTGTTGCACTTAGTTTTAATTTGCATATATATTTATTTTTGAAATTCTCAAAAGTATTTACATTAATAATATTTCATAACTGCTCCACCACAGCAAGTGGAAGCTGTTAAGAATAAAAAGAAGACAAAAAGCATTAGGGATGGGTACCGAGAACCGGTATTTGTTTGGACCGGTACGTAATTGGGTCAATACCGGACTATCGGTAAGCTTCAGGACAAACGATACTGTTATCGATACTTGTGTTGTTTTATATCCGTATACTTCAATGTTAATGATGAATTAGAAGCAGCTGCTTGACATTTATCTTCACTGAATGATGTGGCCGTCATTTGCTCGACATGCGTGTGATATCCATGCGGATGTGCGATAGTGCTGCCAAATTGGCTGAAAAACTACATTTGAATTTCTTACCAAAATATTATCACAATTCAAATTATATTCGAATTTAAATGGCATAAATTCAGTTAGGAAAAAAAAAAGCTTTTGGCTTCTCTCCCGAGGCTATAAGAGGGCGCATCGAGCAAAAATATTACCAAATGCACGTTTCTTCAAAGTAGGGCTTGGCAATATGAGCAAAAATTAATATCTCAGTATTTTTTGGGCTGATTTACTGTATACGGTACATATCTCTGTATTTTGTATTTGGATGAAACAAATAATTAAAGTGAATGTAACCATGTAGGCATATATAATGTGCAGAAAGGGTTAACATCACATTACATTATAACATTATAACATTGCGATCTAAAAACAAAAATTATGCTTTTAAACCAGAAGTTAAATTCACTAAACTAAAAAAAAACAAGCACAGACTAGGCTAATTGAGTAAAAAGGCTATTTTGATTACCCCGTTACAGTTAGGCCTGTCGCGATAGTCGATATATCGACTTATCGCACGATATATGGATATGAGCGCGATCATTTTTGGTGCCGCGATATATTGCGACTGATCATTTTTTATAATTAAAAATAATGATTATATTAATTTTTACATAAAAATGAATATCACCAACATTTTAGTCGATCGCGCTACCTCTGTCATCTCGTCTGCTCTCTGTGGTGGAGGCGGGGCTTAGGCAGCATCTCCCCCACACACGCACAAAGAGCGGACAGCGACAGGTGAAGAGAAGGCGTGAACCCACTGCGTTATAAAGTGTTTCGTGACAACTACAGCCAGTTAGGAAGAACAAGTCCCAATGGACTTGTTTCAAAGCCGCAATCTTCAGCTCCGGTGTGGGAACATTTTGGCTTTAAGCCGAATGAGAGAGGAGAGCCAATTAACGTGAATGAGCCGGTATGTCGACTTTGTTTAAAAACAGTGGCAACGAAAAGAGGCAACACAACTAACCTAAAATCTCACTTAAAACATAACCATCCCACCCAGTTCTTCAATCTGGGAACAACAACCGCAGCTGGAGAGGGGGGAGAGTTACAGATGCCTTTTCCCGACAGTGTAAATATAAACGTGACAGCGTGAAATGGCGCACACTCACAGATAGCGTAACTCGCTATATAGCCAAAGAGATGCAGCCATTAAACACGGTCGAAAAACCAGCTTTTAAAAATATGCTGCAAACTTTTTTATTCTTAAGAATAAAATGTTCTTTGTTCTTTGAAAGAGTGCACTTGCATTATTATGCTATTATATTGTCATACTGTAATTATATAATCAGTGAAATAAAATTGTCTTAAAATGACAATAATATCGTTTATCGCAATTAATTTTGGTGCAATATATCGCACAACAAAAAGTAGTTATCGTGACAGCCCTAGTTACAGTCACTTTACAGTTAGTGCTATCATACAAATACACTTACTTGTAGGTTTAAAATGTCCAACTACAAACATTTCAGCAAAATGTATATTTTAGTCAGAGTTATTGCGCTCCTATTTCATTGTGCTCTGTCTGTTTGACGCGCATGTGCGCGGTGTGCGTTCAGAACCAAGTCTGTGGAGTTAAGCGAAAAATTGCAAAATTTTAATATTTCCATGGCTTTCTAACTTTTACAGGTGGAGAATATATCTGTGAAATGTAAGTTATGCATTTAGGAAATGAGCACATAGCTCAAACAGCACATCTCTGTCAGCGGCACATGCAGCCTTTCTGTCAGAGCCGCTTTAAACTCAAAGATTTATCATTGCTGATACACCTCATTTATTAACATTTAATCATATGATCGCAAGGTTCATGTTTACGCTACAGAGGCATACACCCCATGCTGTCATGCATTATTATATATGGACTAATAAATTACAGAATGTTTAGCAAACACTGAAGAATAAAAATAAACAAATAAAAGAAAGCCTTAACGTGAGGTAAACGGCAAAGATAAGCTTTTTAAAATGAAAACAAAAATAAAAGGAAAACTAAACTGGCTGTCGGTTTCCGTGCTTGCATTTTTTCTACAAGAATATCAACATGTTCACCTTCTGGTTTTAAGAAACTGACTTTTACTGAATAAGTGTATCGTTACACCCCTTATATATATATATATTATGATTAAAAAAAATGTAATACCCCCAACCCCCCCTTCCCAAAAAATATTTTCCAAGGTTGGCAGGTCTGTAGATGTTAACACTATGGTCAGATCAACCAAGACTGATATTAGTATCTAGTGTAAATGGGGTCATTGTATTGTTTTCACATCTGCGTCACAATAGCAACTCTTTCCAACTGTCCTATTCCTTTGTGTGGTTGTGCTTCCTTGTGTAGCTCAATTATCCTGTCTGAACCATTGGTTTACCATCAGGCCCTTGGGGAATATTTGATGAAAGCACTTGTGGTCTTGTAGTCCTGAGTGAGATTTTTAGCTCTGGTCCTCTTTTGATAAGATAATCACATTCCTAGTCTTGCTGCTTTTTCTCTTTTGAAGAGACCACTTTCTTCTATTTTTGTTGCCATCTATTTAGCCTCATCTGTTGGATCTAGCATTCGAGACTGCTTCTTTCCTTCTGAGAATTGCAACTTGTTGACAGTCCAAGTCTTCTGATGTTCCTTTTTTTTTATTGTGTCTGTCACAACATGTCCAAGTCTCGTATTGTAAAGACTCGCATTGTGTGTCCTGCTTCTTTCTTAATTTGGGTTATTCAATCTGTTAAGGAAGCCAAGATGACTTGGTTACTTTGATGGGTGTCCTTTTAGTGTGAATGGGGGTGGCGAGTCCAGTAGAAAAGCGTGGGACTGTGAAACAGTTGAGGATGTTTGAAGCTTTGCCTGACTTTAATCCTTGCGAACGCTTTAACAAGCCCTCCCTGTACTGTCCTTTTTCATGTCAACCTTTCTCATTCGCTCTCTACCTTTCTTTTTTCTCCAGTGTGCACTGCTTTTGATTTGAAAAAAGACTGCATTTAAGAGGCAAACGTTGCATTTGCATGACACATGACATTTTGTGTTTTGTGCCACATCAAGATGTAGGTGTCTTAATTAGGGCTGTGTATCACCAGTAGTCAAGGGGAGTTGTGTTTTATCTTTCAAAGCGTTTATATCTTCTGTTTACTCCGTTACAGCAATAGCAATGCCTTTATCAAAATGCCTGGAGCTTCATGAGTTCTGCTACTTCTGTGACTGGATATGTGAATTTTATGTGCGAGGGCTCCCTCTTGCGTCCAGTATGAATGAAAAAGACATCATCCCCCGGTTTCACAGACGAAGCTTGAGTCTAGTCCTAGACTAAAATGTAACTCTTAGCTGTTTTAACTGAAATAAACTTGATCCGAAAATATATCAGTGCCTTTGTTTTGTCTCCAGATGCACACCAGTAATGTTTTTTTTTCTAAGCATGTTTATGAAAATTACTTAAATATCCTAATTGAACTATGGCCTAATCCTAGCTTAGTCTAAGCCCTGTTTGTGAAACCGGGCCCATGTGTTTAGTGCTAATGGACAATCCAATTATTAATTGGTATTTTTGTATTTTTATATGTATCGGTTTAGGCACCGGTACCATTTTAAAAGTATCGATTTGGCACCGGTATAAAAAAAAAAGATACCCAACCCCAGTTGTAGCCTATATATTATGCTCTATTCATTATTTTTGATAAAACCTTGCACTTTTCAACTCCATTTTAAACAGTGTTCTTGTATTCAAATTAAACGCGTTGCACTGCTGCACACGTGCTACAATATTGATACAGAGACAGCTGTGTAGATACTCGTATCATCATCAAATCTCTGCGACGATACATCGTTGTATCGATGTAACGAACACAGCTCTAGTCTTGATGTTCCAGACATGCTGTTATCACCTGCCTGCTTCAAATTGCCTTTTTCAATGGGACGAGTCACTGGTTTGCGTAGCAGCAAGGATAAATCATCAGTCAGAGCTAAGCAGTAGTACTCTTAAGATGTTCATAGGGATTTACAAGATGTCTAAATGACTGCTTATTCAAAGATGTTTCGTTCTCCTCTAACTGTATCTTCTTTCTCCCTCTCTCCAGCATTTCTGTGTTGATTCGGATCACACATATATGGCGTTTGTGACCGTCTGCGGAGAGTTCTGCCAGGCTCAGCACCTCACCTTTGTGGACAAGTGAATTGTTAGCCACCCGCGGGACTACGCTACCCAGAAGCCTCCCTGACAGCCAGCACACTGGGCCCTGTCTGTCTCTTCTATACCCTTTTGGGATCCTGTGTAGTCCTCAAACACGCCCGCCTGACTTCCTCCCTACAGCTTTCTCTCCCTGTAGCCAATTAGAAACTCCTCTCCTGAATGGGGTAATCTCAATTGTCTGAATTGGATGACTGAAGGATAGTCTTTTTTTTTTTTTTTAGTTTCTGATCTCTTTTTTTTTTTATACATCGTGGACTAGATCACCCTCATTTTGACTTTTGTTTGTACTTCTAGTAGTCTAGTGTCCACCCTGCATTGCACCCAGTATTATTATTTTTTTTGTCTGTATTTATTTTTTCATACTGCTGAAAACTGAGCCAAAGATTTTTTTTAAAGGAACAGGAATTATAAGTACTTCGTTGTAATTGTTTTAAAGACGTCTTGCCAACATGAACCGCCCTGCCGCTGTTGAGATTTCCTATGACTGCATGAGATTCCTCATCACACACAACCCCACCAACTCCACTCTCAACAAGTTCACTGAGGTAAGAGATCTGTCTAGATCCGCCTTTTGTGAATGAGCTTGTGACAAAAGGGGAAACCCAAATATCCTTACTCAAACGTTTCACTCTGCCTCCCTTAGGAGCTGAAGAAGTGTGAGGTGAACACATTGGTGAGAGTATGTGACGCCACCTATGACAAGGCACCAGTGGAGAAGGAGGGCATCCAGGTCCTGGTGAGTAAATCTAATTGAAGATTTGAAGAACAGTGTTTAGGGGAGGAAGGAAAGAAAAGGCAATTATTTTGCCATACTGAATGACACAGTGCTTTTCTGCAAGATCAGCTGTCCTTGCTTGATAAAAAGGCACATGTATGTCCTAGGCTACACTCTTGGGAACTCCCAGTGGTAATTCACCGGCACAAAAAGGCAACTAGTTTCTTCAGCCAGCTAGTCCAAATCTCCCACACTGGCCCCAGGCCATAGTTCCTGTTAAGCCCCGTTCATTCACTGTGCCTTTTATGTTTACGTTTATATGGTAAATATTGAGGTCATATACACTGCAGTTCAAAAGTTTGGGTCAATAAGACAAGATATTTTTTCAGTAAATTATGTTCTTTTGAACTTTCTTTTCATCAAAGAACCCTGAAAGAAAAGTATCACAGCTTTCACAAAAGTATTAAGCCGCACAACCGTTTTCAACATTGATAATAATAATAATAGAAATAAATGTTTCTTGAACAACCAATCAGCATGGTAGAATGATTTCTGAAGTATCATGTGACACGGAAGACTGGAGGAATAGCTAAAAATGTTTAATACAAATTTAGCTTTGCTATTACAGGAATAAATTACATTTTAAAATATTCAAATACAAAACATTTATTTTAAAAGTACAAATATTCCACAGTGTTACGGTTTTTACAGTATTTTTGTTCAAATAAATAACATAAGATTGTTCTTTTAAAGACATGAAAAAAAATCTTACAGACCCCAACATTTTGAACAGGAGTGTAAGTGGGCGTCAGAAAGCTTTTATTACCCTTTTCTCTTAATTTTCAGTTTGATGTGCTCAGAAAGCATGTCAAGCTAAAACAATTCAACATGTTTCAAATTTGTACAATTTTTCCCATGAAAATAGAAATACTCTAAGTATTGTATACTGAGGATTGAAGTAAATGTGCTGCAATTGTGATGCGATCTAGGAAAACCCAACACATGATGAAATTCTACCTTTTTTAGGTTTTGATGATATATGAAAGCTGGGTTCAAGCTCTTTCCATAACCGTTTTTATTTTAGCTCGACTGTAATGAAAGTTATGGCTATCTGAAGTTGGCTGATAGCTATGATTTTCAGGAATGGAATTTTGAGAAAAATGGGTTTAAAGTGAGACGAGTTTCACTTCACGGGTTTAGCGAGTGCTGTCCGTAAGGAGCGCTATACTGCATCATTACACAAACAGACTAATGTTACCTAAAGAGGACAGTTTTCTGTTGTTTATCATGGTCATAGTCTGAACTTTTGATCACCCCTTGTTTGTTTAGATAGCACGAATAGTGTACCTCAGAAAAGCGAGCGCAGCGCACATGTGCGTATAACAGACTGTTATCGGACTACTCTTTAGTAACTTTATGGCAAGTGAATTTTGCCAAGATATTTTCAGAGATGATAGACGAGATGTCATAGAATAATAAAATCAAGAAAAACAAATTTTGACCCCAAAAAATTACGCATTTCATGCAAGCATCCCAGCACAACATCCGATGGGTTTTCCCAGATCGCATCGGAATTTTAGTGATCGCTTTGTCCCGTTTGCAATGGTCTTTTCTGTGACCTGATCTCAAAAGGGCAACTTAACAAGCAACATCTCAAACATGCTCCTTTCCCTCTTCAGATCAAGTAGGTCATTTCACCCAGTGCTCTACTGATGTCACCAACAAGTGCTGTATGTGTGTGTGTAATAAAGACATCTCATTCTTAGTGGAAAAAACATACTCAGAGTGTTGAGTTTTTATTTACACTTGACATTATCTTGCTCTGACCCTGCGGGAAAAGACAGATAGGCCTCCCAGTTTATTTACCATCTGTAATCACCTGGACTCTGCATGCTAGGTTGGTAAACAGAAGACATAGTGACAGCTACAAATGTATTAAAAGCAGCTATATATGGAGATGTAGGCAAGCCAAAGTTTCTAATTTAAAAGAAGAAATGTAAATCTTTGTTTTTGTTCTCTTTTATGTATCTGATCATTTCCCATGACCTACAGAATGTTATTTGGAAATTATAAGGAAAAATATAATTACTTCCTTATAGAGAAGGTACAGAGCAGTTTAAACTTTACTGTCATAGTAGGGTGGTATCAGTCAACATACCTGTGTATGTGTGTGTGTGTGTGTGTGTGTGTGTGTGTGTGTGTGTGTGTGTGTGTGTGTGTGTGTGTGTGTGTGTGTATGTGTGTGTGATACATGGCCCATGGCATCTAACTGCAGCTGTAATCCAATACCTGAGAAAAGATTTACATCCCTGCTATTCAAGTTCAACAAAGTGCACCTTGTCCATTTTTCTTTAGAAGTGGCTCTTTCACAATTGACACAGGGAATAGCTAAATAAAGAAAGAATAAGGTTTGATGGGGAACTAGGCCTTGCATGTTTAACGAGCATAGAAAGTGAGAGACTGCTATGAGCTGAAGCTGTCTGCGGGTCAGCAGGAGCACAGCAGCCCAGACAGCTGCATAGATAGACAGTCCGTTTCCATTATCTGTCATACTCGCCCACACACTTTCTCTTTAACATGTCCAAGCTCCAGTCTTCTCACGCACTCAGATCTTGGTATATTCAAAGAGGAAATGGAAAGCAGGCTGGGATAACTACATGTAACGGTTGATAATTAATGCTGTCCTAAGCTGTGTTTTGTGATACAAATGGTTTTACCAGAAAACCACCATACTCCCTTAGGGTGACATTAGACCTGTATTTTGGTGAACATCTTGCCACAAACTCCTTTCTGTCTTCTGCACTCCTCCTGACTGCTCTCCTTATTGATCTTCTCTTTCCAGGCTTGCGTTATATCTTAATCTCCTTGGTCCGTCCTCTTCTGCTTTATCTTGGCATATTCCTCTCCTCTCCTCTCAGCCCTTTCTCGCTAGTTGTGTGGTTTGGCTGGGAGGAGGCCAGATCTCTGTGGCCTTGTGCCCAAAAACAGTTCATGAGAACTTTTGCTCTCCCACAATGCCTTGCTCCACAGGCAAATTCTGCAAGGCCTAATGTGAAACATCTCAAGTTCTTCAGCTGTTTTACTTTGCGAATGTTCCCTCCAGTGTTCTGAGATGTACACAAGACATTCAATTGTTCCAGCAAAATCTAAATGGCTGTTTGTGTTTTTTTTTGTTTTCATGGCTGCAGGACTGGCCCTTTGATGACGGAGCTCCGCCTCCAACCCAGATTGTAGATGATTGGTTAAACCTGCTGAAGACTAAGTTCCGAGAGGAGCCAGGATGCTGCGTCGCTGTTCACTGTGTTGCGGGGTTGGGCCGGTTAGTCTTGTATTTTCAATGTGCTTGGGATTTTTCAGAGGAGTTCAGAGGAATTTCATTCAATAGCTCTAGTGATATGACACATGTATTGTCTTAAGAATTATCTTATGTTTACCAAGACTGCATTTATGTGATCAAAAATACAGTAAAAATAGTAATATTGTGAAATTCAAAATAAGTGTTCTATTTGAATGTTTTATGAAAGCCTTCAGAAATCATTCTAATATGCTGCTGATCTGGTGCTAAAGAAACAACTTCTTTTCATCAGTGTTGAAAACGGTTGTTCTATCTTTTTGTATTAATTTTTTTTGCCACCTGATAATCTTTATTCAGGATTTTGCGAAGAACAGTGCAAAAGAAAAGCATTTATTTAAAATATAAATCTTTTGTAGCAATATAATTGTATTTATTGTTACTTTTGATCAATATAATAGATCTAATTAATGCATTTCTTTAAAAAAAAATACTTTTTAATGACACTAATGTTAAGCACATTCACAAGGTGTATTAGATCCACTCTGCACACCTTAGGAATGGGTAACAACCAACTAAACAGTGAGACTGACTCCAGAGTGTGTTTAATGTTAATGTTTACTCGAGTCCGGCAAACCCAACACCTCCCTGATAGTGATGTAACGATTCACTCAACTCTCGATTCGAGTCACGATTTTAAGTTCACGATTCGATTCTCTTTGTTTTTGTTTGACAAATTATAAATTAAAACTGTCCTTTTATTATTGCTTGGACAAAATGCAGTATGTTCCTTTGTGAAATTGAAATATAACACTATAATAATATACTATTAAAGCAATTTCATATTATTGCTCTTTTGCTGGCTTTGATTACTTCTATTCTCTATTCTAATCTTAGTTGCTTTGGATAAACAAAATAGAAATGTAATATAAATGCAAATAACAAAACTAAATTGACATTTTAAAATATGCCCCAAATAAAATAAATAAAGAACACAAATAAAATAAATCTCTTCATATAAAAAAACAAGGCTTTGTCTGCACCTTTTCCATTTAAAATTAGAGGCAACCACTGCATTGTAATCATGATCCAAACAAAAATGCTGCGTACATGCAACATGAGCTGTTTTTAATCTAAATTAGATTGTATAATTTCGAAATTTGAAGCAAAAACAGAATGGTCTGACTTCAGTTTTGTGAAACTACTGTATACATAAAAAACATCTGCATGAAATGAAAGAAGCTGAATGAGACGCAGATTCACTCTCTGCCAGCAGGTGGCGCTTTAAGCGTTTCCTTGGTTTCCGCTGTAAACAAAGCAGCGTATACACTTATGAACTTTAATACGCCGATTTCACGCAGCCGCCATTTTGAAATCGAAAGCGAGGCTCCGGTGGGAAGAAACCCGGAAGTAAAGGTAAACAACAATGACTTGGACTACCAAGCTAGAGCTGCTACCGTGATTTAATATTGCAGATGTCGAAAAATGGGGCGATGAAGGATGTCGAATCCCACGAGCTGTTTTGTTAAAAAAAATAAAAAAACGGAAAGCGATGAAATGACAACTCTTTATCACACTCTTTTCGATGATAGGATGTACAGCCTGGAACACAACAATATGACATCACTGCTCCTGTGATTAAAGGCAATACTTCCGGGTTTCTTCCCACCGGAGCCTCGCTTTCAATTTCAAAATGGCGGCTGCGTGAAATCGGCGTATAGGCATTACACACAGGCAAGAGGAAAATAAAAAATACAATCAGGGTGATTCTATAAGTGCAGGTACATTTGGCATTTTACTGTTCACTAACAAAAATTATTTTCAGTATCTTATTGAAAACATATTCAATTTGAATAATTCAGTGCTTGCAAACACAAGTTACTTCTTTTTTTACTTTTAATGAAAAAACAGATATCTTTAGGGTATTGTTTGTCAACTCTGTTACGGACAAATTAGGCAATGTGTATAAATAACAATAAATTATAACAGTGAAAAATCCTTCTTCCTTCATTAGACAAACAGTCCTTACAGTCCAACACTTGAAACTGAGATAATATTTCACATATGCATATCTTAAAAATCTGTGAACCATGTCTTCACCGAACCGTCCACTTGGAGCAAATATTTTTTATCTGAATATGTATTATATACAATATCCAATAAAAAAAAGAATATTGTTGAAATAGTATAAGTGTGCAAAAATATCTCTATAATATTGACGAGATTTTAAACAACACTTTTATTGTTTTTTTGTGAAAATAGTTAATAAACAGAGTTGACCCTATTAGTAACAGAATTATCCGGTGGACTGTCAATTCTGTTACACTGTTGTCAGCATTGTTACTCTACCTTGGTAACAGAGTTTGACGGTAACAGAATTTACCTTTTTTTTTTTTTTTGCTTGCTAGTATAAATGCTAAGAGCACATGGCACTAATGAAAACATGATTAAAATACTTTTAAATAAACCAATGTGTGACCAATAATAAATTCTGTTTTCTTTTTGATATTGCGGTAACAGTGTTGACATTCTGCACAATAACTCTTGGTGTAAGAACTTTTTAGATCAAAATATTTTCTTTTCACATAGACTTTTCAGTGCTTCAGATCTTATCTGTGAGGTAAAGTGACATCATTTCCTGTATCTTACGTAGTTGTGCGAGAAAATTCCACCAATTTAAAGGTAAAGTATGGTACGGTAACGGAGTTGACGCAATATTTATGGACACACATTTTTATAAGAAAAAAGTAATTTTTAAACAATTTAATGTTGTAGAATTAAGTAAATGTCTATTTAGGGCTTTTATAAATAATGAATGAAATATTACCAAAAAAAAAGTACAATAAAATATTTTGATTAAACAATGATTCATAAAGGAAACAATACACAGACTAATTCGGACAACAAGGAATCGTGATTTTCAGCTATTTAAGACACTTTTTACATAAATTATTATATTGTTATGGACTGTAACATCTTGTAATTTATAATAAATTATTAAAATAATACAAAATATAACCATTTGAAAAAAGTAGAAACAAATAATGACTTTGGACACCAAATGTACCTGCAATTATAGAATCACCCATCTAAACGTTTCTAAACACAGTAAGTTCCCCTCAGACATACGTTCATATAAACTCCTTGCCCTAATTGAATCGCGATTTGTTTAGCATCTCAAATGATTTGAATCGTCACATATATGAATCTGTTTTCAACCGGCTCGCGGTTCATCGTTATATCCCTACTGCCTGATTATACTTGGCTTCTAGTTAAGTTAGAGGAGTTTATTAGTTTCTCACGCAGCCCATGACTTGTTAAAAATTTGTTGTGTAACAGTTAGCCTGCATATGAGAACCACTTGTGTTCTCAAACTCTTCAAACACTTGCTAACTTTTGGATTTTTAGCACTCCGCCTCCCCTCACGTCTGTTTGAGCCTGCTGACACACACACACGCTCACACATAACAGTGTGTGAAACCAGTCTAAACTTGAGACGGCAAGCGCCTGTGACCTGCCGGTTGTTAGTATGGTCTAACCAACATTGTGGGCAGTACAATGCACTCTGTAGTCTTGCATTCATTTCTCTAAGCTCAGTTTACACCAGTTCCTTTTGAGAAAGACAGCAGCACCATTTAAAGCAAGCCTGTGGTCATGCTGCTCTCCAAGCGCAGAAGTGTTTTTGTTGTTGTTTGTTCAGCGTTTTTTGGGTAGGGTGTGTGTGAGAACTCAACTACAGACTGCCTTCTCAGCTCTTGACCTTTTTATGTACACACGCATCTCAGAATACAGTTTTCTCTGTGAACACTAGCACACTTGTTTATGAGCTCCCAAAGATGGTACACGCTGATGTGATCATTGTTGATGCTGGTGCAAAAATTCATGATCCTAAAAAAACAATAATTTTTTTATTTAACATTTGTATTTTTTTTTACAAGTTATACATTTAAGTTGACTGATAATTTGTATTTGAATTTGTTTTGTCTCATTTTCATAGAGCACCTGTACTGGTGGCTTTAGCCTTAATTGAGTGTGGAATGAAGTATGAAGATGCGGTGCAGTTTATAAGACAGTAAGTACTTAGGATGATTTCTCCTTGATATACATTTGGCATTCTAACGTCTGTTATAAGGTTGCAATACACCACTATTTTTTTAAAACACTAGACATCATACAATTGGGAAAAACTGTGCATCGTACATGAATCGACTGAGGATCATGCATTACATTACCTGAAGTAGTTGTGAACACACACACACACACACACACAAATATATGCCTCATTGCTAGAAGACACATAACAAATGAAAACAGTGTGTTCTACAATTGGCTCAAAATCTTTAACAAGTTAGATATTCTCTGACTGGATGCAATTATAGTCTGAAGCTAAAAAAAATCTGAGTTTTGTGCCCCTCATACTAATTACCCAATATTTGCAGACAGTCTGACTTTCTGCAACTAGCATTGATACCTCCGGACTGAAAAGTGGCACATAAATCTTGTCAAAAGTTATTTCAGCCTTTAGTAGATTTAAACTGACCTAATGTTTTTGTTTGTTCTTTTAGGAAGAGACGTGGAGCCTTCAACTCCAAGCAGCTTCTTTACCTTGAAAAATACAGACCCAAGATGCGTCTGCGGTTCAAGGATGCCAACGGTCACAACTGCTGTGTCCAGTAGTGCTTCATTCTGTCAGTCATACAAAACAACAGTGGGAAGTTCAACTAGGGTAGTGGGGAGCAAGAGATGTGGGTTATAATTGTGGTGATTTTCTCAAATGAATCATGGCTAATCGATCACAGAGATGTAATGACTAAGAGCTGGTATATGGATTCAGCAGCAGTATCAAAGAGAAGGGTCAAAGCACACAGATTAGCCCACAACCTGGTTGGTTAACCAGCATTAACAGTCATGGGCAAGAATTTACACCAGTTCCCCTGATTTCTTACATTTCCAATAATGGGATGACTTTTTATTCGGAGTTATTTCAGAACGAGTACTTTGAACCATGATGAAAAGATTTACATTGATTTTTATTAACTTTTATTGTTCCTTTTTATCTTTTTTTTATTATGATTTTCACACACAATAACCAATTTTGTTACAGAAACGACTCTATAAAGTAGGCATATGATATTTTAGCACAAAACAACATTTTAAAGAAGTTCCTCCAATGCAGCAATTTGCCCCCTTTGAAATCACTTTTAATTTCGGGTTAGCCTGGGTTTTAAATGTGTCAGCTGTATTTATTTACTATAATTAGTGTGTCTTGTCAGGAGTGTGTGGGGGGGTTCCGACACTTTTCTTTCTTTCATGAAACCATGTTATTTTCTCTCGTTTTCTTTATCTTTGGGGAGTGCAATATTCAGTCCAGCTTAGAAAAGCCCTCACCCTTAGGACCGTCCTACATCCAAAGTCAGATACAGGAGGATACTTGGCTTGTCTTAGGTACTCACTTTCTATAGTTGCTCAGTAAAATGTTTCGCTGTTGGCCTGACTGTGACACCCACACATAATGTGTACACTTTATCTGTCACCCTACTGTTCAGCCCACAGACACTGAAGGAAGTGAGAGGCGGGGAGACTGGTCAGCTCTGGGTTTATTTCAATTTTTTTATGATTTTGTTTTATTGTGCCCACTTTGAAAACACCCCCACTTCATCTTGGTTTTAAGACAAATAAATGAATTGAAATTGATTCTGGCCTATTTTTATTCTGTGTTCTTTCTTGTAATATGTTAGCTATTTACTGTGCTTGGCAGATGAGTCACTTCGCCATGACTGACTTTTATGGCCACCAAGATAACTTTCTAAAGTATGGCGGAAGATAATGTGAAAAGTAATTTGGTGGAAGTGATGTGTACTGTCACCTGTAGCTGAAAGAGAAATCAATCAATCTGTGCAATTGCTGTTCTATAAAAGAGACGGGGAAAAAAGATGAGTGTCTGTTCAAACAGTACATGACCCAGAATGTACGACTCTCAATAGTAATTTAAACACAAAACAAATAAGACTAATTTGACCCCACGAGGCTTTTCCACAACAGGACTTTCTAGCCAGAAAGGTCCTGGTGGATCAATGACTCATCTACATAAAGGAAACGGCTCATGTGGCATTTCTAGTGTGAAAGAGTGATAGTGCAGATGGTAGATGACTAAACTCTTGAAATATTTAAGTCCGTCACATGGTAGAAATCCACAGGAAGTTGGGAAATGACCTATTTATTTTCCATCTCTACACCTGCTGACATAATCCACTGGAGTCTGTTTTATGAAGAGTCAGATGTAGGACACAAGGTTTCTTTTGTTTAGTTCTAATGCATAATCAAATTAAATAGGAAAACAGCAATAAAGCGTAGGTCTCTTAAGTGATTGCAGTACAAAGATGATCCAGATTGCAGATGTCTTTATCTGCAGTGCCATCTGCTGGATCTGCTCGCGCATTGGTGAGGTCGACTCTATATGTCGACCTCACCAATGTCATATCTTGGTTATGATAAAAAAAAGTTATCATATTTTGGCTTACATAAACGTTGTAAAAACCAACCCCTTAATTTAAACTTATGGTTAGAGCATGACTAACTATTCACATTCTTGAATTGTTTACACTTCTCCAGCCATTTTTCCTTAACAAAATCAATATCTTCTATAGATATAGAATAATATGTAAATGAATTGCTTCGTTGCTGCATGTTCTATTGAGCGATTGTTTCAAATCATGAAACCGGTCTGTGTTGCCTGGCTTCAATGATGCGTATCTTCAGCACGGTTTGCAGTGCAGGCTGCAATGTTTGATATAGTTTTAGGAGGAAAATTAAATCACCATAATTATAGTTATCGTTTTATTACCCGTGATGTTCTTCAGAGAGTAACATCAGCTGTCAATCTTCAACAGAAGATGGGTCACAGAATTTAATTCTAGGAGCTTTAGACATGAGATCTACTAATAACCTTGCATAACCAATTTTATGCTGATAAATTACATGTAAACTAATCTTCAAGATTGAAATGAAAACACTTTAAGATAGATAGATAGACAGATAGATAGATAGATAGATAGATGTGACAGATAAATAATTTAATAGAAAATGGAAATAGTTTTCATCACTTCGTTGGAGGAGATGTCTTCATTTATCTATATGAAAAATACAATTATTAAACTGCTTTACTTTAATTGTAAGGAACATGAAATGTTAACTATATGGTGGCCAAAAGAAACTGCCTCCAGCTAATAACGTAAACGTTACGTAATAACCTACATGTCATCAAACAGCCTCACAAAAGAAAGTACCTAAAATGTATTCCAAAAAAAGGCTAAAATCCTGTCATTTGAAAATGTAAATACTAAGAGCTATTGGATTCACGGCAAACGCAAATAATGAAATTAAGCAAACTCATTAAACTATAGTTCAACTTAGCTGATTTTAAATGGGAGCGTTTTCTTTGGGCGAGTGTAGAGAGTGGGTGGGCGTGACTGAGTTAACGGACTAGGCGCTCATTGGTTCAGCTCATGTGCAGTGACGTGTCCGCGACCGTTGGCTACAACGAGCGAGAAGTGCTACGGCGCTAAATTCAAAATTTTCCAACAGCTGAGAACGCGGAGCGTGAGAAAGAGACTTACTCCCTCACCAGGCAAATAAAGAAGAAAAACAAAGAGAATTGTGCTTTAATTTAAGTTTGTCGTAGTGTATATCAGGATGGACCCATTCACGGAGGTGAGTGCCCTTTCTGACAGCATTTAATCATTAGTTGGTGAGGGAGGGTATTGATATAAACTAGCACTAACGTTAGTTCTCTGTGCACCACCAACTGCCATTACTTCTAGATAGCGTTCAAGTTCTGTAATCTGTCGTTAACGTTACTTATTATCTTATTATTTAATTTAATTCAGTTACGTATTACTTGTCGACTTGAAGTTTTTATTTACATTGTAACGTTTGTGTAAAGCTAATGCTTCTCCACTTGATCATAATCTAGCATACAATAAAGCCAGCATTACTTTTAATTTCAATAGAAGTTAATTTAAACAAACTGTTGATAAAAATGTGTGTTGTGTTGTTATCGTTTTTTATTGTATTTATTTTTTGTTAAAAAAATATTTCTGTTCTAACTTACGTGTGACTTTAAATCACTTAAGTTAATACATTTTAAATCTTCTTGTTTTGTCTATTGATTGAGTATAACGTAACGTTAAGTTGTTTCTGTATTCACATAGCCCACGTTTTTTTTAAAGGTTTTTGTGTCAAAATGCAAAGTAGGCTCTAAATAAGCACTGTACGTTCAATCCTTATGATATTTGAGTTTAATATCTTGGTATATAAATATCAGCCATTTCAATGTAAAATGTTTTTGAATAAGGAAAAAACAATAGCTGTCAGGGCTGTGGCCATAACTTGTGCGTGGTTGAATACAGGAAGCTTAGTTTGATTAGCCAATAGGATTAATCTGCAGGGTCACATGACAAAATTCCATAGACATGAAATCCTCTAACTGAAATTTCCATTCATTCCCTGGGAGACGGCCAACCAACAGCCACACTGCTGGAATGTGTTTGGTCTTGCTCAGTAACAGGGCTGTTAATCATGAGTGTGAGATGTTCTGCTAGAATGAGCCGCCGGTCTGTTCACACTCCGAGATGATCAGTGCAGTTAAACAGGGACCCATGCATGAAAAAAAGGAACTGAAACTTTGACCTTTTGATACTTGATTGCAGTTTTTGCCTTTGTCATGCATATCATGTAGACCTGACATGAAATGTATTGTACTTGCATATTCTTACATTTATATGTATTAAGAGATATGTTTCTTATTAACACTGTCATATAAGCCTTAGCAAGGTAATGAGCTCTTTGCAAAGCTAATTTGTCATTTTGCTTACTCAGAAACTGTTAGAGCGCACACGTGCTCGTAGAGAAAATCTACAGAGGAAGATGGCGGAGAGACCAACGGCAGCCAACCGTCCGATGGCTAAAAGGACAAGGGAGCCACTTGCAGACACAAACAGTGTCATAAGTGAGCCAACCATTGAAAAAGGTTTGGTTTTGTTGAAATGTTTTGTTGCATGCCTGTTTTGACATACGAACAATAGATGTTTCATCACTTTCCTTCTATAGCCTAAGAATAAGTTTTTCTTTTTTGGATAGCACTTCCTTCTTCCAAGCCATCCCCCTCAAAGCGTCGCTGTTCAGATGAAAAGACTCTCCTTTCTGGAGAAGAAAACAAACAACCAATGGCCCCACAAATGACAGCCTCTGAGTCTATGACGGACAAGAAGCCACCCATGATTCCAAGCAGTGTCCGTCCCATGCCCGTGGAGCAAAGGTCTGCTCGTTGTACACCAGAACCAGAAGTGCTGACCACTCGACCTCCTCCAGATACTGAAAAGATGATGCGCCCTCTTCAATCTCCAGCAAAAAGCACAAATAGTGTAATGAAGCAAGCTACTCTAGATGCAGCCAAAGAGGCACAGACAGATGCACCAACCCCAGGCCTCTCCAACATGAGATCTCGTCTACAGAGACTGGCCGATCAAAGGCATTACTGGGACTCTAAGGGTAGGCAGCTCTCGCTCACTTCCTGAATGCACAGAACTTAATTACAGATTTATAGGCCATTCATTATATTGAGTTAAGCCCGATATATTGCTTCAGGATGATTCATTTTCTTCGTATTTGCGGTGACTGCATCTGCCATTTGTGCCATTATTAGTGATTGACTGATATATCACATAGGCTGATATCTGGCTTTTCTGCTTTAACAAAGGCAAATATTATACATTTATTTTTATCATAACATTGCAGAAAATAAGCAAACTGCTCCAAATTGCAGCAATCTTTATGAATGTGTTGTTGAATACTGAATTGTGTGATATCAAATGTATCAGTTCTTTATTGGCCATCGGCTACCCTGCTCTAAATGATCACCATCAACCAATAATAAAGGCTATATCAGTTGACCACTAGCCTTTAATGGAAGTCAGAATGTCAAAATCCACATTGCCTGTTTTTATTTATTCTGAAGAAATTAAATATCTTATAAACAAATAATAATTTAATAAAAAAACATTTTATTATGTATTTAAAATGGACAAGTAGTTTAAAACCTATTGACCGCTTCTTCGAATTATTTAAATTTGACTGTTTTTAACATTTTGATAGTGCAAGTACACATTTAAGGTCCTCCAGAAGATACAAATCTAGACAATATGTGATCATAGTATATAATATGACTCTCAGAATGACAAATAAGTAATCTAACTATGTATTATATGCAAAATTGTGCTTTCAGGGACCTCAGAAACAGTCCCAGAGAACGTAGTTTTATCTCCTCTGAAGTCTCACAAAGTCGATCTCACTTCTGCTACCCCAATAAACTCTGAGGTCCCCGTTGGAAGAAAGGGTAGACTTGCAAACCTTGCTGCCACAATTGGTTGCTGGGAAGATGACCTTGGACACCCGCCCACTCGCTGGGACAATGCACAAGCACAGCCTGGCACAGCCTGTGTGCGCCCTCCAGTCAGTGCAGTGACGAGTAGCAGTACCAAGCCAAGTCCTGCTGTGGAACGACCCCAGACTGCCCAACCAGCTCCTCACAAGTCTGTTGACAGTGGTCAGCAGGTGGGTCATGCCAACAACAGTTTATTTTCTATCCTTTTTATTATTTAAGGTTGTTTTGTGGGTTTACAAATGCACTGAACGTCTTTGGTGGGGGCGGGATCTTGTGTAAAAGATAGAAAAATGTTTGTTTTTATAGCCAACAGTGTACTCTCCTGTCAAGTCAGCCAGAGTGGTTCCACCTAGTCCTCAGAAGACCGAGTTTCCTCAGCCCAGACTGGCTCAAGCAGATCCCTCTCCTGTTTCCAGCCCACTGAAGATTTATCCCTCCAGTCCACTTAAATCTTTGACAGCATCTCCCTCCAGTCCCCTCAAAGGTTATATCTCTCAGAGCCCCCTGAAGAACCAGGACCCATCTAAATTGAATTCTGGATCAGCACTTAATTCAAGCCCTGCAAAACCAATTTTAACACCTAAACTCTCTTCTACTGCTGATGTTCCTGTCATACATCAGACTCATGAGAGGTTTACCAAAGACACAACACCCTTACAGCACAGAGGCCCAGCTGGAACTACCGGTCAGTGCTGTTTCTCTTCTTGATTTTTTTTTTTTCTGCACTGAAGTGAATGCCTTATGTGAAACTTATGTTTGCTTATGTTGACTTTTAGTAGTTGTCAAATCATTTTTGGAGCGTTTTGGAGAAAGGTGCCAGGAGCATAAACAGAATTCTCCCTCCACATTGGGAGGTCAAGAACACACCCCTGTGGCTACCCCCTCTGCCACCCCCAAGTCCAGGCTGCTCCAGGAGAGGCTGGGGTGCACACAGGCCACCTCCACCACAGCTGTCCTCACTCAAAAGCAGAAAATGGCATGTATTAACTATTTAAAGGGCATATTTGTTGAATTGCATATGAAACATCAGCACTAATATTTTATTTATTATTAATAGGAGCGAGAGGCGGAGCTGGCACAAATTCGTAATCGATTTCAAAAAGGCAAAATGTTGAAGAGCAAAGAGGATCTCAGTGAGGTCAAGAATGACCCTGAAAACAAGGTTTTCTATCATGTTTTCTGGTGCTTGTAAATAGGATAGTAAAGCGGTTCTCAATTCCAGTCCTGAAGTAAACTTTGAATCACCCGTTATAATCCCGCTGCTCCCTCTCCATCGTCTATATCTCAGGATTGGATGTACCCAAAATGTCCTTTCTTTTTCTTTATCTTAAGAAGCGAGAGGACAACAAAATCATCATCAATGCTTGAAGACATTTTGTGAATTTTTTTTAAACGGATTAATACGCATCGGACTCAGTGTGCAAAGTTTCTATGTGTGACAAATTTTTTGGATTGTAAATACGAAAAAAACGCATGCGAAAAGTTCGGACTCAGTGTGCAGAGACCTTTACTCTTATCGCTTCAGACGTTTGTTCTATTCGAACGTAAGTGCCCTGCGAAGTGGACATCACAGGAGATTCCGCCATGATTCCAGTTCGAAGCGAACGTATATATTCCATTGAAAGTGCATCGAAGTGTGCGAGAGGTGAATTTAAATTCTATATGTTTATAGAGGTATATGATGTCACACTCGTCCGTGCGTGAAGACGTTGCGCTGTGCAAATCCATGAATGAATGTTCCGAATTAAGTAAACTTAAAATGATTTCCCCTACTCAGGGGGTAGGGAGCAATGGACACTGTGTAGGGAGCATGTCAATCGGAACACAGTTCATGCACGGAGCGAGGACTGGAATTGAGAACCGCTGGGATAGTAAAACACAATCTGATTGTGTAAGATTAGAGTCCATATTTATAATATAATGTACAATATATATACAGGGTGTCCGTGGGTCCTTAAAAAGTCTTAATGCCTTAAAATGTCTTAAATTCAGATGCAATGTGTCTTAAATATTTTTGGTCAAATTACCGCTAAAATATCTCTTTCAGTGCCTAAGTATACTTTTTTTTTACGCGTATGTTAGCGTATGCGAACAGTCGTATGCGCAGCCTTGCAAAGTATACTTAATTTGACTTGTACGCATACACAGACGTTTGACGCATACGCTTCGCGACAAATTGCAATACCTCTCCTGACCTAGCGGTTCAGCACGTAGTTGGATAAATGGAGATGCAGTGTTGCCAAATTAGCAACATTGCAGACCCCTTTAGCGACGTTTTTTCCCTAAAAAAAGGCCCAAACCTTATTTAGTCTTACAGTCTATGGCGCACACACACACATCTCTCTCTGCATCTGCTCAGTTTCTGTTCAGCGCGCGGTAGAGAAGAGCAGAGCTTAATTCAGTTAAACACAGATATTGTTGCTAGCTTCTCTAATTGTACATGCAAGTATAGCCAAAATCACAGCACAGATATTGTCATTATCTTATGGGTATTTTATTTAATCAGACAAGGGCTCAATAAGGATTTGTGCAGATTAACATCTTGTAAAGGAGAGCTAGTTATGTAGCCTTAATGGGTCGTTTCAATCACTTGTTCATGTTCATCCCGTTGTCTGACAAGAGAAACAGTAAAATATATAAATGAAAACTGTTTTATTGAGAATATAGCTGCATCAAAATACAGTATGTGGGCACAGAGAGGCAAACAAATGTAATAGTAAACAATATAGGCTATGTACATTTTGAATGTTCAGAAGAAGTGAGCTGCCCTGTCCTGCAAAAATGTAAACGGGTTTGTGTCAGTAAATTGCTCAGTGCAAAGAAAGAGAAGTAATGGGAACCTTGTATTTCTTTTTTTCATGTGTCTAATAGACATGAACAAGTTCTTTGAAAAACATACATGACCTTTGAAACATGTATAGTCTTCATGCTCTGTTGATTATTTCAATAATAATAAACATACATTTGCATAAAGTTTTTGCATAAAGCATTCATATTTGTCCATGCCCGTGTTGATTAGAGTATTAAAACTTGAAAAGTATTAATTTAAGGTACATTTAGAACAAATAAAAATGCGATTAATCACGAGTTAACTCATGACAATCATGCGATTTAATTATTGTAATCGATTGATAGCCCTAATATATATATATATATATATATATATATATATATATAATCTCACGTTCACTATCACATGTGATTCATCTGCGATTCTGAGCATGAATTGTGTAGCTTGTCAGTGAACTACGGCTCTGCATATTAATTGCCGCTCCATCTGAAAACAGGTAATGGAGATTTACGGCTAATCACAGAACCGTCTTTACAGACGAGATGTGCATTACTATTGCATGCAATATATCGTGCAGCCATAATTAGTAGTTTTATTTAATTGACTTTGTCATGTCAGCAACATGATAATTTATTTCATAAACTATAACAATTAAAAAGAGGTATGACTGGGATAAAAACAGGAAAATTATGCTTTCCTTCCTCTTTGTTTTTTCTGTTTTGTTCCTCTACCCAGTACTTAATTTTATGATAGGAATGGGAAGCCAAAGAACTTAATGTTACTAATGCAACCATTTGTTTTTTATCCTCCAGGAAATTGAACTGTCTGTACAGAGTCTGATTTCTGTGCCAGTACATGATAATGAGCCTTCTGTGCCAGTGCCTGAAGCACTCAACATCCCTCCTTCTGAATCTAGTGAAAAAGGTATTTTATTATGAAAACTATATAATATAGTTTTTCTAAATCATCCCGCTGTAAATTTTCTTTGTTTTGTTTAATTGTTAATTAGCCATATCTGCTTTGCTGAATTTTCATGTTGTATTTTTCATAGTAATGTTATAGTGGTCCTCATGGTTTTTTGGAATATGCGTAGTTAAACAGATTGTCATTTTTTTAGGCAAGGAGTGTACTTTTCCAAGCCCTGCAAAGGAAGTGGAATTTACAGAAAAGATGCATATGGTGAAAGGTATGGGGGAAAATATTTTATACAAAATGTTTTGGTTGCAAATGTTGGGCTTGGTGATCATATCTTGATGTTAATCTGCATTTTTAAGATATTTAAAATGCATCTTGTATATTGAATATCTTTTGTATATCAATGGATTACATTTTGTATTGTTTCTTGACTCTCTTATTGTACTTTCATTATGATATATAATGACGAATATATTTTGAAACCTTATTAAATCGCTAATTCCCATTACATGTTTTTGATCATGAACGTTCTTGTTGACATTGTAGAAGTAGATGAAGTGCGTGAGATTGAGATGAACCCGGATGGCTCTGTTAACTCTGAGGTGATAAATGAGCTGTTTGATGGAGTCCTGGAGGAGAGCGAGGATCAAAGTGAAGAGGAGGATGCAGATGAAGATGCTCTGAACATCTCCTCCATGTCTCTCCTTGCTCCACTTGCAGAGACTGTAGCAGCTGTGGTCAAGAGCCCAGAAAGAAAGCCTATGGTGAGCCCTGAGAATGTAAGTCCTTAGCTAAACAGTGATCATGCCGAATAATCTGAAAACTGATGTTAATTCTCGATGTAACTTTTATTTTGGTCCAGACATCGACTCCTTCCAGCTCATTTATTGAGAAGAGTTCCACCCCTGAGAGTGTATGCAGACCCAGTAAGTTCCAAAGGACACACATGTTACAAGCTGGATCATCTGACCACATCGATGTCATAGATGAGAAGCAAAACCAGAACCTTCTCTACAGGTGTGCCATCTGCTCGTTGTCTCTTTTCAAGCAGCACTCAAACTGATTTGTTGATTATGATTTGTATTTAATGCATGTTGTTTGATTTCAGCATTGATGCCTACAGATCCACAAGAGTTAAGACTAAGTCAGAGAGACCTCATGTTAAACAGGTGTTAGTGAGGAAAGAGGATGTGTCTCAGAGAATGGAGAACAACGGGAGCTCCAGTCACATCAACATCAAGCAGAAAATGAAGGTCTGTTATTTATGCTATTTATTATTTTATTTTGGGCCCTGTCAATACAAAAATCATGCATTTTATTTTTAGTAATGGGTTATTTATGCCTTATATTTACACTTTACATTTATCCTTTTAGCAGACAGTTTGTTCAAGTCATTTAAAATAAAGGAACCTAAGCAATTAATAATATTTAATGGTCTTTTTCTGAGGTCACTCAGCCCCACACATGCTCCAAATTCACCTAAAACAGACTCAATCGTTTGCGCTTCGTTTGTTCTGGTTTGTTCTTGTGCTGCTTTGGTTTTTAAGATATTACATTAATATTTAATGGTCTTTTTCTGAGGTCACTCAGCCCCACACATGCTCCAAATTCATCTAAAACAGACTCGATCGTTTGTTGCTTCGTTTTTTTTTTTTATATTATACATTGAGTTATAGGCGATGACGTCACCAGCCCTCCACATGCTCCAAATTCACCCAAAATAATCTTTGTTTGTGCCATAAAAAATTAGTTTGTGCTGCTTTGGTTTTTTAGATATTCAAATATTATTTATAGGTAATTCTGAGGTCACTCAGCCCCCAACGCCCCTACACACACACACTCCAAATTCACCCCAAATAGTCTCGTTTGTTTGTGCTCCATTTGTGGTTTGTGCCGGTAAAAATTTAGTTTGTGCTACTTCAGTTTAGGCTATTAAAATATTATTTATTGATCATTCTGAGGTCATGCTCCAAATGTACCCCAAATAGTCTTTGTTTGTGCCCGTAAAAAATTTGTTTGTGTTGCTTCGGTTTTTTTAGATATTAAAATAATAATTTTGATCATTCTGAGGTCACTCAGCCCCCCACATTCTCTAAATGTACCCCAATAGTGTCGTTTGTTTGTGCTTCGTTTGTGCTGGTTTGTACCAGTAGTATTGTTGTTTTTAATACGGTCTTTTTTAACAATACAGTTGAAGTAAGGCTGTATCTAAGACCAAAGAAGTTTAAGAGCCACTGCACTAGAGCATCCCTTCATTCAGACACAGTGGAAGAGCTGATAAGAATCAGTGTAGAGGGAGGAGGGGGGGGGGGGGCACTAGAGCATCCCTTCATTCAGACACAGTGGAAGATCTGATAAGAGTCAGTGTAGAGTGGTCAAGTCTGGAAGATGTTGATGCTAGAGAGAGTGTGGCCAGCTGGTTTAGCCGAGGCCAAAGATCAAGAAGGCCAAACTACAGGAGTTGGCCATCCGAGGGGCATGTGACCGCAATGGAGGATAGTCCATAAGACATTGAGCCACGAGATGTTCAGCTTGATGCCCTTAAAACACTTAATTTGGCTTTTATTTTTATTTCATTTATCTTGAGATGTTTTAACTTTAAATATCAGCTCAGTAAAGCACTTAAAGCGCTACAACTTTTTCAGTAAGTTACCTTTCTTGTAGAATTGTGCTTCAAATAAAGAACTTTATATTTTTGAGTTTTGGGTGAATTTGGAGCATGTAGGGGGCTGAGTGACCTCAGAAAAAGACCATTAAATATTATTTTAATATCTTAAAAACCGAAGCAGCACAAACAAAAATATTTCCAGAACACACAAATAAGAAAAATTTTAGTGAATTTGGAGCATGTGGGGGGCTGAGTGACGTCATCGCCTATATTTCAATGTCTAATATTTTAAAAACCAAAGCAACACAATCTAAATTATTACCAGCACAAACAAGTCTATTTGGGGTGAATTTGGAGTATGTGGGGGGGGGGGGACTGAGTGACCTCAGAATGACCAATACATATTATTTTAATATCTAAAAAACCAAAGCAGCACAAACAAAAAAAAATGACAGCACAAATGAATTACAGCACTTTGGGCGGCACACTGAGCTCTAATTGTTTAGCTTGCAACTAGAAGTCGACATTGCTGTGGGACTCCGGCTCCTGTCGACCGCATACGCAGGTTTACAAGCCACTTTTTCAGTCAATTTCTTGACTTTTCCCCTTATGAACAACACATGTTCGTACACAATGAAAGCTCCTTGTGTTTTCTCGGTTTGGTCGATTTGAGCATTCATAAACAGCGCAAAACACAGGCATCTTGAATTTCTGCAACAGATTCCTATGGAGAAAATAACTTGCTGCCCTCCTGCTGCATTTCGCGCATCATCAGAATCACGTGTTTGCAAACAACCTATATTTTGCTCTATCTTTCTGCTCCGTTACCGCTCATGCTCACCGGAACAGCTAAGTCCGCTCAAATAACGCGCTCACAAGAAATGTCTATGTAACGTTAGTGCACGCGCCCGCCGCGCCGGTGCGCATTCTGTATTTGAAACTTAACACAGCCTGTCAGGACGGACCTTTATGCAAAAATGGAAATACTTGCGTGAATTTGTGACATTTATAGATAAGGATATGACCGTAAACTGAAAGTTTTTGTGCTGAGGACACACACGCATGTGTCACAGTGCCTGACAGGGCAAGCCTTTACACTAATGCATTAACTTAAAGCTCAAAATAAAGAATTATCATGTTTTGGTCAGCTTGGATCACTTACTTATCCCGTGGCATCTCATTCTGTTTCCGCCACTATTTTTAGATGCATTTTGTCCATAGTGCGTTTTCAGAGCTGTAATTTGAGCAACCGGCTGAAGTTGGACGTGCACTGTGGGCGGACCCGACTAATCGATAATGAGAATCGTTGTCGATGATTTTCATAATTGATTTTATCGATTAGTTGTTGCAGCCCTAGTCTGAGGTAAGACACCAGTGCAGTCTGTGCTGAAACGCTACTGTCAATCAAACTATCGTGGGAGGGGCCTCTGTCCGTGTGACGTCACACAGAGATTGGCTCAATTTGAGAAAGGGGTAAAGATATTAGTAGATAAAAAAAAAATAAAAAAAAACTGGGTCTATTTTTTTTTTTCATTATAGGGTCATTGTGTACACACACTGCCAAAATACATTTCAGTTCAAACAGCTTGTAAAAGTGCATGTAGCATTATATGACCCCTTTAAAGTTCACTGGCGTATGCATCCTTTTGTGCATATACAAGTTGTAATGTTAGTCTAGGTTATGTATCGAAGTTATCTGATTAATATCATAGGAAGTGTCATAGAATGGGTTTCAGTTTATTGGCATAAAGTCAGCTTCACCTCAGGCAGCTATTCTTTTTTTAATAACATTGCTGCATAATCATAATCAAACAGTGTTATAATCATGTTTTCATGTCATTTTTATTTATAACATTTATTTTCAAAACAGTCTATTTTCATTATCTCCATTACGCCTATGCCCCCCAACCCCCGAACCTATCGATGATCAAAATAAGAAATAACTGGCTTATTTAAGCCCTATTGCACATTGCAGTTTCTCCTAGTCATAATAATATGAGTGAACTGTCTGAATTTGGTCTGAATGGGATTTATGATGCCACGTTGTTCTCAGATGTTGACCAATGAGATGAACCTGCAGCAGACAGTGATCCATCAGGCTAGTCAGGCTCTCAACTGCTGCACAGATGAAGAACATGGGAAAGGATCTCAAGTGGAGGCTGAGGCTGAGAGACTGCTGCTTATTGCCAGTAAGTTATATTTTCCTTTTTTCGCTACACGGGTGAATTTTTCAGGTGATTTATTTCTTAAACTTGGACTAATCACTTCTTTTGTTCTGCTTCAGCTGAAAGGAGGACCGCCCTGAAGGCTGAACTTGACCGGCTAAAAGCAGAGGGTCCAACAGCCCAAAAGAAAAGCACAAGCAGTGCCCAGATGGAAATGGGTATACATGCTTCTAAAGGGTCCATCTCACTGCTGGAGCTGCGACTCCCTCTGAAGGCTGACTTTATCTGTTCTTCTGCCAACAAGCCTGGTGAGAATGTTTCTGTTTTTATACATGGATACTTTTTGTTTGGCACCTTAATGCCCAATCAGACACTCATGCCATAATTTTGATGTAAGAATGTGGAACCCATTACTACTTTGTGATGATCCGTGCTGGAGCTGAGAACACAGTGGCGACTCCTCTAGCATGCCCTCGCACTGGTCTAAGTGGCGATGCTTTGACCTTCTCCACCAAATTCAATTTGTAAGTGTCATTTCCTATTAGGCCACTCTTGATATCCCCATCACCTCAGTGTAGTGTTTATCATATTAATACTTTCCTTGATGTGCAGGTCTGATGCCTCTAATGACTTTGAGATTGATATTGAGGTCTACTGTTTTGTAAGTACAGCTTTTCATTTGCTTTCAAGTGAAATGCAGGCCTTTTGAACACAAATTAAACCTTTATCAAAGACATTTAGTAAATGTTTGTTTTTCTCTTAGGTTCAGAAACGGGAGCTGAACCCTGACAAGAGGAAAAAGCCCAACAAGTCAAAGGTAGACTCATAGACGTGCTAGATTAAAATGACATCCTATGACGTGTACAAAGAAGTGTAGTGTGTAACACTAAGTTTTAATGAATGGCTACTCTAAAGAGCTGCAGTCAGCGTGTCCAGATTCTCCTGAGGCATTTCCATGACATGGAAGCTTGCTTGTTGGTATGCAGTATTTTAAAATCCTCACTTACTGGTGTGCAAGCAGTTGGTTAGTTATTTTTTTATGTCTAGTCTCGGTCAGTCTGAACAAAGTGCACGGTGAAGGGTATTTTTATTCATTTCTTAACTTAAAAAGGCATTTTGTCTCAGTCTCTGTAGCACTCATTAGTGCTGTGTTTGTGTATAGTAAGCTGTTGTAAGTATTATTCACTATATTTTACTCTTTATCTCCACAGGCTATCACACCAAAAAGGTTCCTTGCTATCTCTGTAAGTAGTCTGTCCACTTTAACCTCAACACGTGCTACTTGTCAAAAGGGGTCAATTTTTTTTTAAATGGATTTATTCAGCAAGTATACACTGAATTGATAAAAGTGACATTTTACAATGTTAAAAAAAGCTGTACTTTTTATTTTTCTACTTATTAATGAATCATTATCTGTATTAGGGGTTACACAAAAATATTAAGCAGCACAATTTTTTTCAACATTGATCGATAAGAAATGTTTCCTGA
Source organism: Gymnocypris eckloni scoliostomus (assembly GCA_027564155.1). Classification (NCBI taxonomy): domain Eukaryota; kingdom Metazoa; phylum Chordata; class Actinopteri; order Cypriniformes; family Cyprinidae; genus Gymnocypris; species Gymnocypris eckloni. The sequence continues at coordinate 16,092,761 of CM050421.1, forward strand.
GCACCACCAGATCAGCATGTATGTTAGAATGATTTCTGAAACATATTATACCATATATCACTACAGTTACACTGTTATTACATACTGATAAAAGAAAAACATATTGCCTGAATGCGCTGTAAGTCGCTTTGGATAAAAGCGTCTGCTAAATGCATAAATGTAAATGTTATTATTCTTTAAGTTCAGAGGAAAATAATGAGGCTCAAAAGAAAGAGGGGAAAAAACTGTCTCGCGTTTTAGATATAATCAGTGAAAATAGTAGACTTGCAAAATGATCAAAAATCTCTGGATAAAAAAAATCCACTTTCATCTTGAGTTGAGGTTTTATTATGGATTCAATGTCAGAAACCTAGACTGCATCAAATCTCAAAGATTTATTTTTATAAAATCTAAAAAAAACATCAATAAATAAACAATGAAACTTAAGATTTAAAACTGCTTGAATAAGCCTACAGGGTCTTTTCTATCTTTAATGTAAAGGTCGCTTCACCTTGTGCATTTTTTTCTTTGTAATGTAGTATTGTAACATGTAATACAGCATTTAATATTGTACGACTTGTACTACAGCACCATAACATTCATTTGTTGTAAACAATATAAAAATGTCTTTTTGTGTGTCCTCTATCTATTTTAGAAGAGCAACCTCCAAACACCTGGTGAGTATTAATGAGCTTTTAAGAGCTGTTCGATTTCAATGTTTTCAAACAGTTAATTCATTTTTGTTCATTTTGTTTCTTAATTTTCAGTTGTGGCTAGCCCCGGTGGTCCAAACGCAGTGCGCACCAGTAGCTTTGTACTTGTCGGATCACACAAGCTAACACTTGCCTCTATTGGCAAAAACAAATTCCCGTTGGAGAAGGTACTTTCCTCGCTTTGGTTCTGTCTCTACATCATAACTCCTCCACAAATTAAACGATACTAACACCACCACTTGGCAAAACACACTGAATGTATAGAGGGTATGCACACAATGTCACCGTAGGCGGAAGTGACTGCGGTTACACCTGCTGAGTGGCAACATAACAGTGTTCAGTTTGAACGCAGTGAAAATAAAATAGTTCTGACTGATAAGGTCACAATGGAGAACTCCGTATCATCTGACAGTTTCCAGGTAACTTTAAAAGTTTCTACTAAATATATTGAAACAACCAGAATATCCGTTTGATGCTCTCGTGACTTTGGTTTCAGCACAATACAGCACTTCATAATATACATTGTTATTTCTGTAAAGTTTTATAGCTGGGTGAAATGACAATATAATACAACGATGTAAGTGCTCATTCCGATTTAGATCTAGCTGTATTTGATTTATAATGTTGTCTAGAAGGTCAAGTGTGAAGGCTTTCGTACAGCTTTGTTTATTTCTTTGGCATCAAATTCGGGGATATATATATATATATATATTAGGGATGTTCATTTTGGTTATTTTTCCTAACCGACGCTTATTAACCGTTAACCCGACAAGATTATTTTAATTTAGAAATAATAAGTGTCTGTGACACGTTAAAAATACTAACATCCAGGGATTAATTTTACAACAGAACATGAGGATTCACATGTAATCATAGCTATTACATCACGCACCTGCAGCACTTCTGCGAGCGGAGAAAAACATAATAAAGCTAGGCGCTATATACAGGTGCATCTCAATAAAAAAAAAAAATTCAACAATTTTATTTGATTCTTGCAATATACTCGTTAAAACAACAATTACGGAATTATCTCAAACAATATATACCGCACACCCCTATAACAAAGGCTATATCAGAAATAAAGGCAGTTACTATTGTTTTAGACAGGATCCCGTACATGCTCATGCCCGCACTCTTCTGCAAGCCATGGCTGCAGGTGCACTAGATGTGGAGATTCGAGACCCAGAGCTCTCCGGAGTCGAACCCACTCCTCCTCCGGCAGAAAGAGTGAATCTTGTGGAGTGGGAAAATGTACAGCAAGCTGACCGGGAACATGACGAGGTCACTCGCTACATTGAAATGGCTGTCGTGAAAAATGAAATGGATGTTCTTGGCTGGTGGAAGATCAACAAAACATCCTACCCAAAACTTACAAAATTAGCCAGATCAGTACTATGCTTCCCGGTGAAAGGGTGTTTAGTGGTGCTGGACGCACCATCAGTGAGCGCAGGACCGTGCTGAAGCCATCTATCTATAGTGGATTCAATAATTTTCCTCCACAAAAACATGTAGCCTAATCTTGGTGAGTAAAGGTTTTTTAAATCATAACTAAATATTGAGTCTTAAATGCATAGCGTAGACAGAGTATATAGGCTAATGTTGGCATTATTATTTTATTACATTTCAGCTGCTATTCACAGTCATGTTGAGGCCGGATTGTGGAGAGAAGTGGCGAAGCAAATGCCGTGTAGCCTTTATCTTAATTTCGTTATTGCCAAATACCCATCTTAATTTAGAATTTATCTTAATTTAATATGTTATTAAAGGCTCCTTTTTATTGGCGCGTTGGCCTATTTATAGGGTAAGTGTATGCCTAGGCCTATTTAGAGTGCTGAGATGTTACAGAGGACTTATTTTATTTCTTTGTTCCAACTTTCAAGTGGACTATAGCCTACGTTGGTCGTGAATAAATTATGCTAAAACATGTATAAATTACTCATTCTTGGCAAAAGAGCTGTGTGCGTGCGCACATTTGAATAATGTCGGGCTGTAAACGGGTTCGAGCTTTAAAAAGCTGTCAATCAAAATGCACTTGTCGGGTCTAACTTTTAAGGCCCCATTACAGCTCTAGTGTGTTCCATCAGGAAAGTGATGTCAATGCATACCCTCTGTTGCTTGCTAACGTCAGAGAGGGAGAGGTTTAACCACAGCACTAGTTCACACCTGCTTAATACAGTTTTAACACTACTCTCTTGTTTTTCTTGCACAGTGCTGCCGTGTGCATATGCCAGACTCTTTCACATGCAGTCATTTCTCTTTTAGATCAAATATGAAGGGGTTGAAAGAGAGCTGCTCAGTGACATGTTTCACAAAAAGGTTGCTATATTTGCTCTGTGTTTGTAACACGGGTTGTTGTGTGTCTGAGTTTTTGGCTAACAAGTCTTGGTGTCTTTGCGGTGATAACTGTCACTTTAAGCTGCTTATTTACAATTGTGTGCACATCGTTGCCTTTGTGTTTGGTTGTATGTCAGTTATTTTTGTCACTTTCAGGCAAATGTGTAGCTACTACATTTATGGCTCGCTTTTGCTGCAAACAACGCTTCTCTTGGATATGTTTGTGCTCTGGTCCTTAGTGTCCTGTTTTGCTACAGGTACCTTTCCTTTGTCCTTTGGAGGGGCATGTTTATCTGAAAATGCAGTGCGAGGTTGGCTCACGGATGGAGGAAAGAGGCTTCCTGGTGAGTCTTTATACTGAAAGAATGGTAGACGATAGATTAGTAAAAGTCATTATTAAACACTTTCTTGTTACATTTGGCTTTGAGTGATGCGAGTGAAGGTGTCTTTTATTTGCAGACTATGTTTGAGGATGTGAGTGGATTTGGAGCCTGGCACAGGAGATGGTGTGTCCTTTCTGAAAATTGCATCTCTTTTTGGACCTACCCAGATGATGAAAAACAAAAGGTAGGCCTACTATAATTTTGTTAATTTGAGATGCATTTAATTCAAGTTAACAGGTTATTATTCTTCCCACAGAATCCAATTGGTCGCATTAACCTAGCTAACTGTACCAGTCGTAAAGTGGAGCCGGCAAACAGAGAGTTCTGTGCCCGGCCCAATACCTTTGAGCTCATCACTGTGAGACCGCAGAGGGAGGGTGACCGAGAGACCCTGGTCAGCCAGTGCAAGGACACGCTGTGTGTTACAACGTAAGACCCAAATAAAAATGTGAATTTGTGTGCTTTTATGGAGAAGATCAAGTTTGAAAACAGAACATCCCTTTGTAATGTGCAGGAACTGGCTGAGTGCCGACACTAAAGATGAGAGGAATCTGTGGATGCAGAAGCTCAACCAGATCGTGATAGACCTGCGCACATGGCAGCCAGATTCATGCTACAAACCCATGTAAGCCTGATCTCATCGGGCACCAACAGCCAAAAGTATTCTAGTCTGACTTTCACATTGACCGTGTGTATATGTCTGATATGGAAGTGCAATATGGCGTTACAGTGTTTACAAATACATTTTACAAGTTTGTAATTATAAATTTGACAAAAGTTAAAAGCCATCAATTAAGAGACATTTCAATTAAAGGACAAAATGCTTTGCCTTACAAGGTTATTCAGGTATGTTTTTGATACTTGTGTCTGTTTAATTTAACAAGGATTCCTTAAAGACTAATGCAAGTTTGTTTGCTTTGTTAGACTGTCAATTTGTATATATATATATATTCAAACGTCTGTTGCATGTCTGCTGAGATACCTGCTATAGTCAGACTTCTCAGAATATTTGTTAAGCAAGACCGAAGGCAGTGTCTGAATCTTTAAATGAACCACACGTTTAATGTCAGTACTTTGTGGTGTCACATTTTCATATTAAGTACTGCCAAAACCCATGATCTGTTTTTATGTTTGCTGTTATAGGATGGCTTAATTGTTTTTGCTCATCTGTCACGGGAATCCGGTTTGGTTGGATAAGAGTTATGAAAATTGAGAAATGTATTTATGTATCAGTTTCACACACCATAGAGAGCTCACTTAGATCATGAACGGGAATGTTTTTGTTTCTCCTTTTTGGCATTTATGGGCAGTGTTGGGTCCCATCTGTGGTTAAAAAGCTGCAGAGCATTTAAAACTATTAGATCCTTCCCTATGTCACCAAAGCTCGTTTCAGCTCAGCTTCTGCAATAACACTCATGAGGGATATGTGCTTTCAAAAGAATACAAATGTTATTGATATTCGCCATAGACATTTTCATTTTTTATTGAAAAGGAAAATGGCCCAAGACCTATTTTTTCTTTACTTGACCCAGATGACTTCACAATAATTGAGTTTAAATATTTATCTTGCACATCCCCTATTTTCTAAGCTCTCTACACCATATATATATTCTTGAGAATTTGCTTTATGTAACTTTTATATGAACATTTTATAACTTTTAATTGGTTCTAACTAACTTAAGATTAATTTATCTATTTCCAAATGTGTTTGAATAAGTGACGTTTACAAAAGCTTTTTTTAATTTACATATAGCCTTGACTGAGACCAATTTCTGAACCTTGTCATACACAATACCAAAATGTAGCCCCTATCACTAGTAATCTTAAGGCACTTTAGTGTTATGGCTGTTTTGTGTTATTGTATATTAAAACACTCCAAATGTGGCTTCCATGTATCAAGCTGAGCTGCAGTTTAAATAAAACAAGATTTTGACAACCTACTTCTCAGCCAGTTTCTTACTGTTTTGTTTAACTGCCTCGTATCTTACCAATGTTTAGTTAGGCTAGAAATGTTTAGTATCACCAAGTTATTACTGTCTGATAATGTACAAATAAAGTATAGCAATTAGATCAGGGGTCGGCAACAGGCGGCCCTCGGGCCAAACTGGCCTACCAGCAATAATATCTGGCCCATGCCCGCAGCCAGATTATTTTGATAGCGGCTGATTCTGAAATAGATCTGTCGAGACGGCAACGGTTACTCCCAATGTAAGTGGTGCGGTGTGAATTTGACTGGAGCAAAGAGCAGATGTTTTAAAAGTCGGAGCGTCGTGGTTTTCACTCGCTCCAAGAGCGCTCCATCACGAGTACAAGTCGCCAACGACCTGTAATATAACTGCATATTTAGCAAGAATTCACATGTTAAACATAGTTAGCTTGAAGGATCACTCAAATCAGGAAGAATGTGAAGGCTATGATGACATAGGATCGGATCCTTTTTTGCTTCACTTCAGCTCAAATTTAAGACTTTTTAAAAGCATAATTTACATTTCAGATACAGGCTTCACAAAAAAATACAATTAAATAAAATTTCAATCAATTTTTAAGAAAAGAGTCAAAAATCAAATGTATCAATTATTATATTAATGGCTGGTTTAATATCAATTATTATTTTAAACCAGCAGAAGGGCCGTCAAAAATGCAAATTCATTCTCTGCCAGCAGGTGACTCTTTCAGAACTCCATAAAGATCGACTTTGAGTGCAGCGCTCATGTTTATCCAATGAAATCATAGCCTTTTTCATTTTAATTGACTTTTTAAGGTCCCGCGGAAAAGGCATGCAGACATTGAGATTTAATTGGGCAAAAAAACTGCTTAAAATTTTTCCAGGTACAGTACAGGTATCCTTTAAATGCAGCATTTAAGTAAGAAATGTACTAATCAAATGAAAAAAAATATGTCATTAATTGTATGAATAATATAGATTCCCTTATCGAGTCGGTCTCTCGACATTACTTATGGGGAAACCCTTTTTCCTTTACAATAGTCAATGATGTCCGAGCATTCAACTGATTGGCTGGCTTAGCCGCTATGTATTGGCACTTTTCCACTGCATGGTACGGTACGGCTCAGTTCGTGTCGGTTTGCATTTCCACTGCAGTTTAGTACCGCTATAGAGTGGGCGGGATTATTCACGCGTCGTTATAATTGCGCCGCCTCTACTGCTGTGACATCATCGTAAACGCGCCACAAACAAACTCACAACAAAGAAAGGAGACGGAATAGTGTTCTTCGTTCTCGGCATGTGGATGTTTTTAACAGCAATGGAGAGGTCTATGAAATGCTTGGGATTTACCCCCAGCAGCAGAGACTGTGGTGACAGTGCTATAGGCTGTAGAGAAGGAGGGCAGGGATGTTCGTCCAGGTGTGCTGCGTTACTTGATTAGTTAACTATTCATGCAGCGTGTTCTGTAAAGTGAATTATCAATAAACTTTTGAATATTTCAAAATGTACAATGTATCTCTTGGTTTTTTTATGTATGTGATGGTTTTTATAATCGTGGCATTAATCATTTGTCTTTTTCAAGAGGTTCATTACGTGCTCATACAATAATACTTATTTAATATAGTCTGGAGGTACACTTATTCGATCAGATTGTTTTTAATTGAAGCAAAACACAGATACAGAGGTAAAAATATAAACAGAAGACATACTCTGAAAATATAGCAAGTTCAAATGTATATACATAAGGTTTTTTCCTTCGGCGTCGCGCCATCAAGCTCTCACTGGATCCGCTACTCGGCTATCAACGAGAAGAACGTCTGAACTTCCTCAACAGACAATGAAACAGATAATTTGTGGTTGATGCAAAAAGGTGCGTTTGTTGAAACAAAAGCTGCGTCCGCTCCTTCGCTGGCTGTGCTGATCTAAATCTAGCGGGTCTATGGGTCTCATGTCGCAAGTTTATTGACGCAGTAATGACGATTCTCTCCGGCCAATCAGTGATCAACAGAGTTTACACGTCACGTTTTGGTAATGGTACGGTTCGCTTGGAACCTCGGCTGAGGTGGTACTAAAAAAGTACCAGGTACAGTACCCAGTGGAAAACCCCCCAAAAGTGAACCGTATCGAACCGTACCGTGCCGTACCATGCAGTGGAAAAGCGCCATAAGCGATGTCGGGCGCCAAACCTTCTACTTCACCTGGACCCTGATTTCGCCATTGACCTATGTGACTAGAGTGGACGACGCAGATGGCAAACCCCTCTTGCATTCCGGCGGAGTACAAGATTACCAACAAGATGTCTCTTTGCCGCATGTGTGGCGGGCCCGTCGACTTTCCAGATGCACACAAGGCTTGTGTACTGTCTCTGGGCCACCCCCATGCCGAGGCGGCACTAGAAGGATCGGATTGCCAAGCCATTCTGTCGGCCAAGCCGCGGGCCGACAGAATGCAGGTTAGTCCTTCAGGAGGCTCTAATGAGGGGCTGACGTCGGCCCAGTGCCCACGTCGCCCTCGCCCGACAGAAGCACGGGAAATGGTCTCCTTTGGCTGTGAAGATGATGACACATGTCCATGAATGCCTCTGACCCGGATGCCTGGTTGGAGGTCCCTTCAGAGGCTAGCTGCACCCCGACTTCAATAATGAACATCCTCATGGAGGCTGTAGTGGATCTGGAGTGGGTGGCCCTGGACAGCTGTTTAAACATTGCATGGATGGAGCTTCCCTCGGCACGAACTGCCAAGCGGACATACCACAGGGACCCACCCCTTTCTTCCCTGAAATCCACGAGGAGTTCACTCGTTCATATGGCGCTCCCTTCACTCAGCCCGAGCCCATGCACAGAGGACCCCGTCGCGGCTCACCGTTGTTCGTCCTGGGCTTGGAAAACTGCCTCATTGCCTTCTAAGCCATGTTGCGCCACAGCTCACATCGCTTAAAAGGCATATATTTCTGCAGAACATGCAGGTATTCCAGACGCGACTGCTGATGTCCCTGGACAAAGAAGGCCCGGACCCAGAGTCGTTCCGCAAGTTGCGGACAGCAGCTGTTCTAGCCCTGGCTGCATCTAAAAAGGTAACCGGAAATGCGAGATGCAGCAGCTTCTCAATGCTCCAGTGAGGTCTCTTTGGAATCGTGGTGGAGGCTTTTTCCGAGAAGTACATGGAAGCACTGAAACAGTCGAAGATGCTGCCGCACCTTCTTCCCAAACGATCTAATCGTTGGACACACCCCAAGTCAAGGTCCAGCTCGTCATCAGCGATCGGCCAGATATGCTGGTCGCACTACACCAGCGAGCGTAAGCTCGCGATGTGAGCCTGAGCCGCCGCTTCATCAGAGGCAGTTCAAGAAATCCCGCTTCGAAAGCGAAGCCGGGACCGCGTCAGCAAGTTTGGCCTGTGGAGAAAAAATAGCAGTGTTCTTGATTTTCATGCCAGGAGGAAGAGGGCACGGTCAGTGCATGACAAATGGCCAGTGGCCAAGAGGGCACGTTCTCGCCCAGAGTTCACTCGGCCACCAGAAGCCATGAATGTATGTTTAAATGTTATGTTGAAGCCGATGTATTCTGTTGCATTAAACATAAAACATTACATGCCTCACCAAAAGAGCTCTTTTCCTCCACTCACTATTACCCGTGATGTAAGCAAAACCTCTCCCTCGGGTTGACGTTAGGCAGAGTGGAAGTTCGGTGCAGCTCGAATTTTCAGTGGCCAATGCCTCTGTGCGACACGCCGCGGGCACATCACCTGTCGTTTCTTTTAAGCAGTGGTGTTTCACCGGCGACTGGCACACAGCTCTCGCCGCAGGTAACACCACCGTCTCCTTTATCGAGCACGTGGGTAGCGCTCCCGTCTGCGGCAGATTGGGTGATCAACACTACAAAGTGCGGCTATACTATATAGTGCAGTTCGCTCGCAGACCACCCCAATTTCGCGGAGCACATTCAGCCCGAGGACCATATCATAGCGGTGGATCTGAAAGATGTCTTGTTTCAAACTATTGTTTAATCGTTGAAGATAATCAGAGCACATTTAACCTTCATAAGGAGCATTAAATGTGATATAATTATCCGTTAATATGTAAGATTTCTTTATTACCATATCATATAAATATTACGTTGCTTAAGCACCAAATAACACTGACTTCAACAAAATATTGGCTTTTAAAAATGTGAATTTTACATTTACAGACATTAAAAATTTATAAAATGTATTTGACTTTAATATTATGTTCATTTCTTACAACTGAATTAATGATTATGTGCTTCCCTCTTTTGGCCCGTAAACAAAAACTTCTCGGTTAATATCATGTTCTCCTCAATTATACTTGTCAAATCTCTCTAAAATCACAATATTTACTCTCGAATATGTATTATAAGTAATTATTCAATAAAGTGATCAATAATCGAGTGTTAGCCGGTAAATAAAACAAAATGGCCGTTAATTTTTAAATGCGAATGCGCGGCTTTAGAACACGGGAGAAAGCGCGTGCTGGAGGCGCGTGCAGATCAGAAGCGCACTGTAATGAAACATACAAACAAACCCAGTGTTTATGGTATGCTTTTCAGACTATGCTTAACCTCGGCTTAATTTCAGCTATAAAATTAGAATTATATTATCATTATAATGCAATTTGACTACTTTAACATCTACTTTATTAAAAACTTATTTCAGACATTAAATTCTGAAAAATTAGCTTGTTTATGTTTTAAAAAATACACATTTCAGCATTAGAAAAATCAGCAAAGTTTTAATGAGCTTACATGGTTATGACAACTAAAATAACCTGCAGGGAAAGTTCACTTTATAAAAAAAAAATAACCTACAGGGAACATTCCTTGAATATTATTTTTTGGTTCCCAAATAAATATAAATATTATAAAATAATGGGAATTTGCTAAATTTTTTTCATAATTACATAATTGCAACTGAACGACCATCTGTTCAAAGAAAAGTTCATTTTAAGGTGACCACTATGGTGCTTCTACATTATGGGCTGTGGTTAATATAAAGTCGTAAGAACAAAAGCGGATTAACAACCTTTGTACAGTCTGGTGTCAATATTATGTCATTTTAGATACGGATATCTTACTTTTCCTTATCTAAACTTTAGCATCTAGGTGTGCGATGTGTCACTTCAGGCCAAATTCCGGATATTAGACGATACTGAGTCATTCGATTTTATCCAATGAGCTCGCGCTGTGATAAACGGCGTGCCATTGGCCAATCAGATGGATGGCTTTTGCTAGAAGGGCGGGGCTTTGAGTCCATACTCAGCAAACGGAGGCGTTACCACTTCCTTTACTATTGAGTTTGCGGACGTCAAGTGTGTAGTGGAGAGAAGTGTCCTTAAGTTCGTTTACAACTTGTAACCATGGCCCCCAGCACGCAAGCGGATGATACAATCTCCGGTTTAAGGAAAGGCATTCGAGCCATTCTACTCGGCCCGCCTGGTGCGGGGAAAGGGACGCAGGTGAGGGTTCAAGCGAAGGGCCGCGTGGCTCATTCTGAGTAAACTGTCCGACAGAAGCGGAATAGATAACGTTAGTAACGTTACAGTCTTTTAAAGGGATAGTGCACCCAAAAAGGAACAACCTAGCCTCATGGTATTACGAATGGATCTATTTTTTTCTGTGAAATGATGCAGACACAATAGTGAAATGTTAAATGACAGCCTCGGTCACCATTCACTATCATTACGTTTCAGATGACGTCATAATATACGTTTTGTGTTTTTCACTATTCATTTAACTGTACTAAACCAAACGTTATTATACTATTTAAACCGTCCAGTTGACCTGGGCATTAATAGACGCTTTCTGATCAGATTATTCATCAGGGCTATTGTGAATTATTATTTAATATCCATGTCACTCAGATCATTTCAGCTGATTAACATGACAATTAACACACGTGAATTGGTGACCACTGGGAAAACTGTAGATTTTACTGTCCTGTTGGGTGATAATGTAACTCAACAGACCACAGAGAATAGGCATATCAGTTTACAGATCAGTCAGCTTGGTTTGCAATACTGCTTGCTGATATTAAGCAATATTTGCTTCACAATTTGAATGTCAGTAAAACAGTTCAAACTTGGCTTATGAATGTAGTTATGACCAGTGTTGGGGAAAGTTACTTTTAAAAGTAATTCATTACAATAATGCGTTACTCCCTAAAAAAGTAACTAATTACGTTACTTAGTTACTTTTTATGGAAAGTAATGCATTACATTACTTTGCGTTACTTTCGCGTTACTTTTTAAATATGAGCAGGGCTTGATTGTTTGTTTTTAATACAAGAAGTTATATTATTTATAGCAAATGTAAAAGCCCTTTCACACCATAAAGTGTAATTAATAAACCTCAGGCTGAAGGAAAAGTAAATTCATGTCTGTACAGTAGAACGCAGAAAAAAGAAGGTTCAACACTCTTCGGCAATAAAAAAAACAATGAATTACAATTTTTTGTTTATCTAAATACATTTTTGCTTATTAGTATGATTGAACTGGATCATCAAAGGTCAGCAGCAAACACATTGGTTAATAAAATGGGATTAGATACATTTGTGTTGTTTAACATGTTTAATTATTGCAGGTTTGCGTCATATTCTGAGTTTGCATTTCACTGTTTTAATTCATTTTGATGAATACTGAATGTGTTTTTTTGCGAGTGGGATGAATTAATACACATTCACATTTAGTCTAGATTAGAACTACAGTAAGATCATGTTCACACAGCGCACTGTCATCAATAAATGGAAAAAAAGTAACTGAGATATTTTCTAGTAAATTAAAAAGTAATGCGTTACTTTACTAGTTACTTGAAAAAACTAATATTATTACGTAACTCGCGTTACCCTCCAACACTTTTTATGACAGAATAGTGATTGAGTTTTGTTCATACAGACACTACTGTTGGTAGGATTTTAATGTTTTAAAAATAAGTCTCTTACACTCACCAGGACTGCAGTTATTTGCTAAAAAATACAGTAAAAAAAGTTTGAAATATTACAATTCTAAATAATAATTTTATATTTTAAAATTGATTTTATTCCTGTGATGGTAAAGCTGAATTGTCAGCAGCATTACTCCAGTTCTCAGTGTCACGTGATCCTTCAGAAATCGTTGATTTGCTGTTCAAGAAACATTTCGTATTATTTTAAATGTTGAAAACCGTTGTGCTGCTCTACTATTTCATGTGGAAAATGTGATAAATATTTTTCAAAATTATTTTATCAATAGAAATACAGTCTTTCCTGTCATATTTGATCAATGTTATTGCATACTTGCTGAAAAGGCTATTCATTTTATGTAATGTATCTGATAATAATTTTGTATTGTTTCTGGGTTAATTCCACAAATGTTTTATTTTGGCCTCCACAGGCACCCAAGCTTGCAGAGAAGTACTGTGTGTGTCATTTAGCCACGGGGGACATGCTGAGGGCCATGGTGGCATCTGGCTCAGAGCTCGGTCAGCGGCTGAAGGAAACCATGGATGCTGGCAAACTGGTCAAATTAATAGATGTTCTCGTTTTTATATATTTTAGAATGTGTTCCTCTCCCGTGTGTATCTTAGGTTGGAGGGATAAAGTCCTGAGTCTTTGTTTTGTCATCTTTCCTTTAGGTGAGTGATGAGATGGTGGTGGAGCTCATAGACAACAACCTGGACACGCCTGCATGCAAGAATGGATTCCTGCTGGACGGCTTCCCCCGCACTGTCAAGCAGGCAGAGATAGTGAGGACTTTTTTAAATCTGTAAACAGCTGACCCTTCATATGTGTATATGATACAGCTGTATTCTGTAATAATAAAAAGGGCACAGAACTCACTCTGAAGTACTCAATTTATAATGGGAGGCCAAGAATGCATCAGTCAGCCTGTGTCTCTCTCATTTCTAGCTGGATGGCCTCTTGGAGAAGCGTAGTGAGAAACTGGACTCCGTGGTTGAATTCTCAGTTGATGACTCTCTGCTAGTGCGCAGAATCTGTGGGAGGTATGAAGACGGAGGGTCCTGTAAATTTGGAGCTTAGTATTGGAGCCCACCACTGCTAATGTTTTTTTAATTGCTCAGTTGAATTTAATGAATGCAGAATATACTGAAAAAATCAAATCACTTTTATTGTCACATCACAACAGCACATGTGCCTTGGTGAGTGAAATTCTTGAGAGCGTGCTGCAGAAAGTGCAGAAACAATTTACATATGTGCATACTTACAGACTTGTAAAATACACATACATTTACTCAATACACACAGTGTACAATTAGACATATTCATCAATACACATTATACACCATATTGTACACATTCTACATTATGTACACATATATACACACAGTAATATGCAAAGGTGCAAAAGATTATACATAAGCTACGCAATGTCATGGATGTGCATTAGAACCACCAGATTTTTGTATTTGTGCAGTGTGTGTGTGTAGTGCAGTTCATGGCATACTGTAAAGTGAGAGTGTGCTGTAGGGAGTATTATTTCTGACTGTTCATTGTCCCGATAGCCTGAGGGACAAAGCTATCCCTCAGTCGGCTAGTGCGGGTTCGGATGCTGCGGAGACGTCTCCCTGAGGGCAGCAGAGAGAGCAGTCTGTGGGACGGGTGGCTGGAGTCGTTGATGATCCTCCGGGCTTTCCTCATGCACCGCCTGGTGTAGATGTCCTGGAGGGAGGGAAGCTCACCTCCAACAATGTGGCGGGCTGTTAGCACGACCCTTTGCAGAGCTTTGCGGTTGCCAGCGGTGCTGTTTCCCAACCAGGCGGTGATGCAGCCGGTCAGGATGCTCTCTACAGTGCAGGTGTAGAAGGATCTGAGGATGCTGGGGCTTGTTCCAAACTTCCTCAGCCATCTCAGGAAGAAGAGGCGCTGATGTGCCTTCTTCAGCACTGCATCTGTGTGAGCAGACCATGTGAGATCCTCAGTGATGTGAACGCCGAGGAACTTAAAGCTGCTCACCCGCTCCACAGGTGTCTTGTCGATGGTGATGGGTGTGTGTTCTCTGCTCTGTCTCCTGAAATCCACCACCAGCTCCTTGGTCTTGTCGATGTTGAGTGAAAGGTGGTTCTCCTGACACTATTTAGTCAGAGTACACACCTCCTCTCTGTAGGCCGTCTCATCGTTGTCAGTGATCAGGCCTATCACCGTTGTGTCGGTGAAAGGTTGAAAATGTCTGTAAAAACCCCGGCTAGTTGGAATGCGAATGCTCTGACCACACGGTCTGGGATGCCATCCGGACCCACAGCTTTGCGGATGTTCACCCGTTTGAAGGACCGGGTTACAGCCGCAACAGAAAGGGAGAGTGGACTCACCTCTTCTGCAGGAGCCGCGGGAGCGCTCTCTGTGTGGGCGGTGTTGTGAGCCTCGAAACGAGCATAAAAAGTATGAAGCTCGTCCAGTAGAGAGGCGGCAATGTTCATAGTAGCTGGTTTGTTCCCTTTAAAACCTGTGATGTTGCTGATGCCCTGCCACATGTTTCTTGCATTGTTGGTGTTGAATTGTTCTTCAACTTTGTTTTTATATTGTCATTTGGCGGCTTTGATGGATCTCCTGAGATTGTAACTGGCTTGTTTTTGATCGTCAGTGTTTCCGGATTTAAAGGCAGATGTCCGCGCTGACAAGGCTGCTCGAACATCGCTGTTAATCCACGGTTTTTGGTTGGGGTAGATCCGGATTGTTTTTGTCGGTACTATGTCCTCTACACACTTCCTGATGAAACCCGTTACAGTATCTGAGTACGCCTCTATGTCGTCATCAGACACTGCCCGGAACATGTCCCAGTCCACGTGATCAAAACAGTCCTGTAGTATAGCGTCCGATTGGTCCGACCAGTATTGAATTGTCCTGAGGGCGGGTGCTTCTCATTTCAGTTTCTGCCTATAAGCAGGCAGAAGCAGAACGGAAGAGTGATCCGATTTGCCGAAAGGTGGGCGGGGGAGGGATTTGTAGGTGTCCCGGAAAGCAGACTAGCAGTGGTCGAGTACACGATCACCACACGTGTTGATGCCGGCAGGCATATCACCCTGCAGCCCAAGACCGGTTGCCCACTGAAGCTAAGCAGGATTGAGCCTGGTCAGTACCTGGATGGGAGACCTCCTGGGAAAACTAGGTTGCTGCTGGAAGAGGTGTTAGTGAGACCAGCAGGGGGTGCTGCTCACCCTGTGGTCTGTGTGGGTCCTAATGCCCCAGTATAGTGACGGGGATACTATCAAAAAAAGCACCGTCTTTCGGATGAGACGTTAAACCAAGGTCCTGACTCTCTGTGGTCATTAAAAATTCCATAGCACTTCTCGTAAAGAGTAGGGGTGTAACCCCGGTATCCTGGCCAAATTCCCACCACTGGCCCATATCAATCATGGCCTCCTAATAACCCCCATCCACTTGATTGGCTCTATGACTCTCTCTCCTCTCCACCTGTAGCTGGTGTGTGGTGAGCGCACTGGCGCCGTTGTCCTGTGGCAGCTGCGCATCATCCAAGAGGATGCTGCACACTGGTGGTGGTTGAGGATAGACCCCCCCACATGATTGTAAAGCGCTTTGGGTGTACAACAATACACAAAGCGCTATATAAAATGCATCGTTCATTCATTCATTCATGGTGATGTGTTGGAAGTATTTTGGAGCTATTGTTCTGAAGTTGGCTTTATTAAAGTCCCCCGTGATAATAAAAGCTGCATCTGGGTGCGCAGTTTCCTGCTCACTTATATTTCCGTACAGTTCCTTGAGTGCCTGGTCTGTGTTGGCTTGAGGGGGAATGTAAACAGCCGTGATTATGATTGCTGTAAATTCCCTCGGTAGCCAGAATGGTCGACACTGAAGCATATGAAATTCCAGATCAGGGGAGCAGAAGGATTTAATAGAGTGTAGGTTCCTTTCATCACACCACGAGTTGTTGATATAGAAACAGACGCCCCCTCCTCTACTTTTCCCTGTGAGCTCTTTGGCTGAGTCTGGAACCATTGCAGACATCTAGGTTTCTGTGAGACGAATAACGCAGCAGTCCCTTGTTTCTCGTTGGTATTAGATGCGCTCCCGCAGTTCACAGAGTTTGTTGTCCAGTGACTGAACGTTAGCCAGCAAAGTGGTTGGGAGAGGAGGTCGGAAGGCACGGCGTCTCAGTCTGATGAGGACGCCAGCTCTCTTCCCTCTTTTTCTCTACATTTCCTTCGTCGCGGTCGTGTGGCCCAGACAAAGGGATCTGCCGCGGTGTTTGTTAACAAAGTGCCGGCATTAAGGAACTCAAAATCCAGTTTCCGATGTGCGACAGAGGAGCCGATTTCTAAAAGTGTGTGTCTGTCGTAAGCAATAAGATTGTAGACATCAGTACGAAAAACAGCAAAATAATAAGTAAAACACACAAAAAACTGCTAAGTTTGGTAGGAGCTCGCAACATGGCTGCAATGCTCGGCGGCATCTTGGTCCTAATAGAATGTAGTTGTAAGTCGCTTTGGATAAAAGCGTCTGCTAAATGCATAAATGTAAATGTAAATGTAATAGGAAAAGATGCCACTCATTTCAGGAATAAGAGAAGACATGTTTTCTAGGTAGGACATAATAGCTATCAAACACTTTTGTTTCTGTTGTCTTTTTATGGAGGAGGTGGCAGGAACATTTTCCTTTTGTAGTTTTGATTGCATTTTAAAAAGGAAGTGTACCTCCTTACTTCCTCCTTCCTTTTAGTAAGACGCATGACAATGACTCTTTTGTTTAAATGTAAAAATCAGTAATAGACAAATACTTGATACACAAGTAATTGATACATAAATAAATTACTACTACTAATAATAAAGATTCGTATAGACATTCAATATTTATTTATCTGCAAAAAATGTTGTTACCAAAACATATACAGTATAAAAGCATTCAATTTGAATATACTAAAATATCCATTTAAGATATTTAGAATTCAACTATGCAAACATGTAAAGTTATTTTTAAAATAAAGTATTTAAAAAATAAGGAAATTACAAAATGTGTGCAAATATATGGTGATAAATTATATGAAGATACAATGTGTTCTCATTTGAAGAGGAACGCTATGCAAGCATACTAGTTTCATAACATAAGGAACTCCTACAGCAGTGGGGAGGAAGCATGGGCGTTATTAGCATTATTTTGCCTTAAAAGCCTATCCTGTACAGACGGTGAAACCGAAATGCAGCTATGTCCACATTCAAGCATTTTAACAAGCTTAAGCAACTTCCCCTTTTAGTTCCCAAATAACAAACTCCCGTGACCGCAATGTGATTTTAATTTTCAATAATCGATACTAAAAACTCCGCCTTAATAACACGCTTTAAGTCATCAGGTGAGCACACATTTAAGCTCCCACGTCTTGACTCATTTAGACCGGATTATGGGATCAGTGAGAAAACAGCTGCATTCGAATCAGTGAACCACTTCAACGGGAAAGAATTAGCTCATTCACAAATCCCACATCACTATTGCCTCTCAGAGTGGGTAGCATTTTCTTCAGTTCATGATAGTTAGATGAAATGAATTGCAATGTAGTGAAGTAAAAAGTAGGATTTTAACTTTTTTAAATGTAGTAAAGTAAAAGTTTCTCACATTAAAAATACTCTGATAAAGCACAGCTGCTTGAACTGAACCTAATCCATTTCATTCCTCAGACTCATTCATCAGCCCAGCGGCCGGTCTTACCATGAAGAGTTCAACCCTCCCAAAGAGCCAATGAAGGATGATGTGAGAAACAAAACCAGCTTATTCTAATTATCAGGACAGCTGTGAGCATCGTGGTAGAGGTTTGATCTGATCCATATGTCCACAGGTGACCGGTGAGTCTCTTATTCGCCGTAGTGATGACAACGAGACCACTCTGCGCTCGCGACTAGAGTCCTATCACAAGCAGACGGCCCCTCTAGTGCAGTACTACGGTGCCCACGGCCTCCACACTGCTGTTGATGCTTCTCAGTCCCCCGACCTCGTCTTTGCCTCCATCCTTGCTGCCTTCTCTGCTGCTACCTGTAAAGATCTTGTTTATTTTGTCTGAATCATCTCTACATCCACTCTTTTCCTTGCATCCATTATAAACCCTATTTGATTCCTTTCATGCTTTGTGTTTGTCTTCATGAGTTTGTCTTTAGACATGCCTATTGTACAATGGGTAACGGAGCTCTTTTGACAAAAAAAGCCTATGAAATATTAAACGCTTAATGTAGAACCCATGATAATTGTAATGTCTTATTAATTAAGAGCATATACAAGTTTTAATACAAACTGATTTGGTTATAAGCATCAATATAATGAAAGCACGTTTTTTTACTCTAACCAGACACCTGTAAAAATGTATGGTTATGTAATTTATTATTATTATAAAATTATTACTTGCATTATTTACACTTTATAATTCGTTAGACGATCTGGTAGATCTTGTAGTAATGCATCTATCCAGTAGAGGTCATGTGAATGCTGGTTTAATTGCTGAATGGAAGAAGCTACTTTATTATTTGCTTTATTAGCTCATATTTATTAATTCATGTTCTGATTTGAGTCATTAATTTACTTGTGGACCTGTTTTTCCTTTTTTTCTGCAGCTGAAATCGAGTTTCTCCCATCCAGGTTGATCCAGATGTGAAAATAATGGATGGGTGGAAAGTGGGGAGCTGGAAGTGTCTCATATGTTTATTTTGATCATTCCATGAAGTGAATGTGTTTTTTTAATGACACAATTTTAACTGAAACCCAGTTGATTACTTCCAATAAACATGGGAGACTATTTTCTACTACCATACAATAATAGGTTGATTCTTTGTGTTTCTCCATTACTGTCCCGGTGGCCAGATTTTACATCCACTTCTTAGTTTGATGTTACTTTGAAGACACTTTCACAAGTTTGTGACACAGAAGTACAATGATAATTGGGAGAAAAAGGGGAAGAGACTTCAGCTGACCAGTGTATAGCGTGCGTGACAGGGTTCCCCTGGTCATAGACGATGTAGAAATATCAGGGACTTTTGAAATAGTTTTTTTTCCCAAATCTTGACAAGTTAAGGAAATTCCGATAAACATTTGTTTTCTAGTCAAGCTTTGATTTATATAAATGATTAATCAATATCGCTAGTTAGTGTTTTTAATGTGTGTGTGAGAATGAGAGAGAATTGTTCCTTTTAATAATTGCAATGTTCTGAATCAAAAATCATAAACGTTTTTAAAAATGTTTATAATATAATCACTGACGACTGGTAATAGAAAATGTTTAAAAATATTTTGGTCTAAAAGGTGGGAACACTAGAATTAAAACTTTCAAGAATATACATTTTTTATATAGAATTCAGTGAATTTCAATTCCTAAGCTCCCCTTTGTCCAAGAGAATATTTAAAGCCCTTTCTCTGTCTAATAAGTTCATACTTTTTTGTGGTTATAATAATATTGGCCTCCAGTCCCCTGGTTGAGAACCACGGTTTAACGTGACCATATTCAATTATTGTCCGTGTTTGTCACTAAACCGTAGCAATACTAATACAAAAATGTTTTGAATAAACAGTCGAAATCAAAACTTCCTGGCAAATGAGACGTACGTTCATTTCCGTTTCGAGGTGACGTAAAGGGGCGGGGTTTCCGTCTCGAAAACGAGGGACGTCACAGGCAGGGGCTTTCCTCGGTGACGTGGATGGAAAAGAGAATCAAGCTGCGGACATAATTTGAGCAATATCGCGTACAGGGCAGAGAAAGCGGGCTGACAGGACAGGACAGCTTCCCCTCAGACTGATTCTCGGGGAATGTAGTAGCGGATGCCTCTAGGGTGAGATTAGTCAGATTTACAGGACAGTTGGTTGAATGTACATGGTGTAACGTTACAATAGCACCGAGGCTCACTGCGTTCCGCCCTATTCTGCTTCTCTGGCTTTCAGTATTATCAGATCCATCTGTACGGTAAGTGCCCAACAGATCTGTCGTCATGGTTACGCTTTTGTCTTATACGTTACGGGTTTGTGATTTTAAAATACAATAGTGTTATCAAAGTGTTCTGATATACATCCCAGTTGGTTGACGGGCCACCTGAACCTAATCAACAGTGGTTTATTTTATAGTAGACCGTTCTTTAATAAGGGCAGCAAATAAACTAGATATGTCGTATATACTGCTGATTTAGTTATGTTTCAGTAGTCACGCTTAAACTAGGCAAGACACAGTTTAGGGACAGTTTAGTGTATGTATGTATGTATGCGTGATGTGTAACGTTACGTATAATATTTATGTAACGTTAACGTTACATGTATTTCATCAGTTACGCATCCATCCATCCATTTATAGAAATTAGCTATTTTATGCATTGCTAATTTAGTTATGTTTTAGTAGTTAAGATTATTTTTAAATTAAACCATTTCGGAACAAATTGTAGTATGCATTATATGTTTCAGAGGTTAAGATTGAGCTAGGCAGGGCACAAAAAGCTAATATTTAAATGTATTTGTAATTCCCTCAGCAGCTTTAAATGTAGACGTGGACATCTAGTCACCTCTTTCATGTGTACATAACTTGTCCGTTTTTGTGAATTGACATTCTTGTCCTTCCTGGACTGCTTTGCTGACTCTGGCTGAGGCCTGGTGGTCTGTCGATTTCGAGCAGCAGTTTTAACATTAAGTGACGTGACATCTGACGCACAGACGCCATTTGCACATGCCGCTATGCTCAGTGACACTTCCGGTGGCACTTCCGGTTTTCAGTGGCATGTGTCACTAAAACCTGTGACACATGTCAATGGACTGCGTCTTGTGTCACTGACAATAGGCGCGTTCGAATTTAAGCGGCGCTGTACAGAACCGTCAGTGTATGACATCAAAATACCGTGAGAGCGATAAGAGAGCAGATGGATCCGATGCTTTCGATTGGCTCTCGCGGTACTTTGATGTCATACACTGACCATTCTGTGCAGCGTCGCTTAAAGTCGAACGCGCCTATTGTCGCGGTGCATGTCGCACCTTCGGTAGTGCCTGACACCTGCCGCTGCATAATGTAGTTTGCGTGACACACGCACTTAACGGCAGAACGATATTAATTTAATTAACAGTATGTTGCGGACAAGTATTCGATTTATTTCATCGCGAAATTTATTTGTGCAACAAATATTCTTCTATTAAGATTAGAATGTGTCTAATGGCCCTTAATGTGTATTTTCATTGTAAGTTTATTTCCAGTAGCCTGCTTTGTACAATACATTCAAATGTGTAAATACGCATTTTATTTGTTGCATAGATTTGACAATTCAGCTTATCAGTTGTAATTATAAAATAATATATTTTTATGTAATTTCGGATAGGCAAGTGTCACTTAGTGGTGGCACTTTTGATTAAAACGTTTAATTTTTCTAATCTTTTCTTATTTTTTTTCTTATTTTTTTTAGCTATGGTCTCTATTATTTTATAATTATAACTGATAAGCTGAACTGTCAAATCTATGCAACAAAAAAAAATGCGTATTTGAATGTATTGTACAAAGCAGGCTACTGGAAATAAACTTACAATGAAAATACACATTAAGGGGCATTAGACACATTTTAATCTTAATAGAGGAATATTTTTTGTACAAATGAATTACGCGATGAAATATATCGAATACTTGACCACAACATACTGTTAATTAAATCAATATCGTTCTGCCGTTAAGTGCGTGTGTCATGCAAACTACATTATGCAGCGGCACCCAGCGGCAGGTGTTAGTCACTACCGAAGGTGCGACACGCACCGCGACAATGTCAGTGTCACAAGATGAAGTCCATTGACATGTGACACATGCCACTGAAAACCGGAAGTGTCACTGAGCATAGCGGCATGTGCCAATGGCGTCTCTGCATCAGATGTCATGTCACTTAATGTTAAAACTGCCTCTCTCGATTTGTACCCTGTCAGATTTTTCTACCTCCCATTAAAACAGTGGGTAGTACAATTCGACAACGAAAAATGCTACCTGTTAAATTATGTTTTATTAATGTGTACACCTACCACAACCTTAAATCTACCTTTACAGTATTGCACATACAGTAATTACGTGTTATATTCACGGTTGTGGATAGAAGGGATACATCTAGTACCGGAAATCAACAATAAATATTGTTCAACCTATTAGATTGTGTTTTATTAACGTCTACACCAACCCCAACCCTAAACCTACCCTTACAGTAATGCAGATACATTAAATATTGTTGTTCAGCGTGAGAAAAGGATGCAATATTGATGCGCACGTGCGCAGTAAACCGAGGTAGGAAAATCTGACGGGTAGGATACAATGTCAGGACACCGGCGTGCCTTTGTGGTGTTGCCTCCTCAATAACATCTTTCTAAATATAGAGTGTCCTGGTTCATCATGAAATGTACAGTGAATTATTTGGAACTGTGTATGTTTTAGAAGTTTTGGCAACACTTTTAGAGTAAGTAAGGAATGCACAGAATGACTTTGGTTTCATTTCTTCTTTTGTGTCAGCTAGCATACGGTTAATTCCAGTCTTTCTTGTCTTGTTTTGCTTTGGGCTAACCAATTTACTGTAAACTAGCATGTGACTGTTAAGAACTGATCAAATCGAGATCTTTGGTTCCCAGGAACCCGTGGCTGTTTTCTTTTGTGCCAGCCTCATTCACAATAGTTAGCGAGAGTGAATGTGGCATACTGGTGTTAGTCATGTTTTGTCTTGAAGATTGTTAGTCAGTCTTTGTGCAGTACAGCGCATGAGACGTGACATGAGATTTTGACTTCTATGAGGATACAATAAAGGACGAGGTAAGCTGGAGAACAGACAGCCTGGTTCTTAGCAACAATGGGACATCGATGAACACAACCACCTGCTCTGCACAGACATTCACACAGACTCACAGCTTAAAGAGATTTCTTTAAGTATCACAACTCCTCTACTGGGTTAGTTAGAGCGTCTGCCAGTACTTCCTGCCCTCCCCGTCACAACGGAGAGGTTAAACTGCGTACGTGTGTTTAAAACTTGACAGAATACTAACAGTTCAGTCTAACTAAATCTTCTGTGTATGGATTAGTTTACCCCTACACCACAGAAATCTGTCAAAATTACATTATTTATAATCTTATTATTAGTCTAAAACCAGTGTTATACTATTATAGTATTTGTTAAAGGAGTCATGTGATGCTAAAGATCATTATTTTTGTGTATTTGGTGTAACAGAAAATGTTGACATGCTTTAATGTTCAAAAAACACATTATTTTTCAAACACTGTATATTATTGTATTTCCTCTATGCCCCGCCTCTCTCAAACTTCGTTTTCTACAAAGTCCCTCCTTCCGACAAGCACAGTCTGCTCTGATTGGCCAACTGACCCAGAGCATTGTGATTGGCCGAACACCACAAGCACGCGTCGGAAATGTAACGCCCCTTACCATAATCATGAGCTTTAGCATTTCTAAACTAAAGTAAAGACAGTTAATCATGTCCTTAGTTTTACCATCAGTTCATGCTCGATTGTGCAACAGAGTCACGTGACAGACACAGTAATGAAGCTCGTATGTGTTTGCACACAAGCTGCGGTTGTGTGATCGTGTCTCCCTCTCACACACACACAAACACGCACGCACGCACACACATGACGCTGCGCTGTGACCCTCTCTCTCTCTCACACACACACACACACAGTGTGCAAAACTCCGCATTTGAACAGTCAATAGCAAATACTTAAACTAACAAAACATACAGTTGCTGATTCAGAAGCGCCAGTTTGTCAGAGCAAAGTTAGAATAACCTCCTCTCCTAGGTTCATGAAACTGTCGTCCATAAAATGCGTTGCTGTTCTGTTGTAAGTAATCTTAATGATTCCTAAATGCATCTACTGTCGGAAGGCCAAATAAAGTGCTTTTGCTTTCGCCTAGAAACACACAGTGTCTCCCTGACACAGCTGCATCAACACTACTGCGGTTACTGAAACCACGCCTTCTTTCTTTGCATGAACATTTGGGCGGCATTATGCAAATATTTCCACATCGTGAAGTAGACATGTGGGGGCATGTTTGAATGAGGCGTTTTAGGGGGTGTGGCAGTCTTAACTTTGATAAAGACTATCTCTTTGATTTTGAGACTTGTCTTTGCAACTTCAGGGATCTTATCTATGCAGCTTGTAACACTCCAAAGAGAAAGCAAAACTTGAAATCGTTTCACATGACCCCTTTAATATTTTAAATTAGCCTTTTTACATTTTCAATTCTACTTTTAGTTTAAGTAATTTTAGTGTTTTTTGATATTTTTATTTCGTTTTTGTTTTAATTAGCTATATATTTTTATTTTAGTGTTTCAACTTAAATTTATTTATTTCAGTTTGTTTCCAACATTTTTAAGAGTGAGTTTTTCACCTAATAATTATATTTTATATAATTTCAGCTTTTTCAACTAACAAATGTTTTTTGTCTTATACTTCATTATTGAAACAAGTGAAGTGAACAGCCAGGTATGGTGACCCATACTCGGAATTCGTGCTCTGCATTTAACCCATCCAAAGCGCACACACACACAGCAGTGAACACACACACCATGAACACACACCCGGAGCAGTGGGCAGTCATTTATGCTGTGGCGCCCGGGGAGCAGTTGTGGGTTCGGTGATTTTCTCAAGGGCACCTCAGTCGTGGTATTGAAGGTGGAATGAGCGCTGGATATTCACTCCCCCCACCTTCAATTCCTGCCGGTCCGAGATTCGAACACGTAACCTTTGGATTACGAGTCCGACTCTCTAACCATTAGGCCACGACTCCCCCAAATATTCATAACACGGTTCTAAAACTGAATGAGTTTCCTTCTTCTGTGAAACCGAAAACGAGATATTTTGAAGAATGTGCTAGTCACTATTTTTGATGTTGTAACATCCCATTTGTGAATCCTTTTTTTTATTCCTGAGATTATAAGAGTTAAGTGTGGTTCTTACAAAAACCTCTCATATGTTTTCAGAAGACAAAAAAAATATAGCTCACAAGCCATTTGAATTACTTTTAAAATACGTTTGAGACATTTCCTCTTTTTTTTGTCCCACAAAAGAAAGAAAATCAAATAGGGTTGGAACTTGAGGATGAGTAAATAATAACAATTATGTTATCTGAAATAAAAAATGCTCTGAACCTACTTTGTGTAATATGATAAATATTCAGATGGAAAACAAGACAGCATGACACATGCAGGCTTTGCTAAGAACAATAGGCCTCAGTGGAGCTTCAGATGTGACTCAAATGGTTATGTAATGACTAGAGATCCAGTAGCCCACCTTTACACCAACTGGTCCATGTGACTGGTGTGTGTGTGTGTGTGTGTGTGTGTTCATGTGTGCTTGAGATAGAGACAGACTGAGCCGTGGTCTAGGGCTGTTGGATGATATGAAAGTGCTGAGGGTGGTTTCAGTGTCTGTCGCAGGCAGAAGTGCTGAGGCAGTGTCTGTCTTATCTCTCACGGTAATGAGTTTGTCTAGAGGGGTTGTGCTGTAAAGCGCTGGCGGGAGGCCAAACTATGCACAGTTATTTTCTGGTTTCCTTCTTTCAATGCTCTGTCGATTGTTTAATTATATTTAGCTTATTGTTCTGTGTTTGTGTGACTTGTGTTGTGTCCTCATTCTCTGCTGGGTTCTCATAATAGCCCAAGAGTTTACAAACCTATGCTGTTTTTAGCCTGCATGGTTTATTTGTGGTTTCTGTTAATAATTAATCTTCAGAATGCCTCTGACATGTTGATAAATGGTCTGGAAAAACATGATTCATTCTGAAATCAAATTTTACATTAAGAAATTATTAAACTAATACTCCTGGTACTTATAAGGGATCTCGCTTTACTGTAAATGTCTGTAGTAAGGATCTGCTTTCATTATGACTTCATCAGAATTTTGTTCCAGTTTCCAATATGAAAATCTATAGCCAATATGGAAAAAGAATAAAATTAAAATTAATGATTCACCGTGGTACATTGCAATATGACATACTAAATACCACAATTAAGTTATTATTTTTGTAATAACAAGGTAATAAACCCAATATATATAGTTAATATAACTAGTCAATTCAAATGATATAATTTAATAAGCAATTTGATTATTAGTATTACATTAATATTACATTTGATTATGACTATTAGTGATTATTTTATATTATATATAGTTATATTATTTTATATTATAATATCTTGTTTATGCCCTGTGAGAACGTGTGAGAACATGTTCCTCACACCTATGAACCACAAAACAAACCCAGACCGGTATAGAATTTCCCCTTTCTCATGATCAACATCTCTTTGATGTTTTCTTTCCTGTGTATTTTATACTTCGCATCTAGTTACAAACTTTGACTGGAGTGATGAAACTTAAACTAGACTTGTGGAAACAGGGATCCATCCTTCATCAAACAAGGCCAGGAAGCTTATGCTGTGGATTGTTCCAACTGTTTTCAACGCTTTTAAATAAACTCTGTCTGTTCCAAATGGAAAAAGCAGGCTGCTAATTTCCAGCTGCAGCAGTGTAAGCAGAAAACCGCTTCTTGTGAATCGACATGTCATTCACAGCTGATAAATAATAGAGCAACTTCTGTTGTACAACAAACGCAGCCATTACACACACACACACACACACACACACACATATATACAGTGAGTTCTGCTTTGTAAACTTGCACTCTGGTGCCGAGATGTGACACAGATTTTCCAGAGACAGCTTTTGTTGTGCAACCGCTAGCATCCCTCACACACTAAACCCCGGAGAGCACAGATGGTAATTATGTGTCAGTGGTTGCATTAGCAGAGGCTGCTGAAGTGGAATGGAGGGCTATTACCATCTCATCCCTAAGTTATATATATATATATTGATGAGAGACTCTTTTTCATTTAACCTGCTATGATTCAACACCACCTTTTCAATTTGCCTGTTTAGAATAGGCAGATCGGCTGAGATTGTATGGAATTTCTCTGTTTCCGTCGACTAGACTCTTGCATTTTTAATGCGTCTACTGTGTGTGCCTCTCGGTCACGTACAGTATAGAGCACATAGTGCTTGATGATTGTTGTGTCCTCTTGTCATAATGGATCAAGACATCAGGACAGTGGCTGTGGAAAAGTGGGTCATACTGACTGCTGTCACTGCGTACCTTGCAGATCCATGAACAGCAGCAGAAAACCGGTTGCTTTAGTTTACTGGGATTTATGTTGTTACTCTCTTGGTCAAATACAATGCTAACTAGCCATTTATGATGGAAAAATGTAATGTTTTTTAAACATGTATCATGTTAATACAGTTTTTGGACATACTGGATCATAGTAATATCATGTTTTTTTAAACCTATCATCGCATATGAATGTGTTAATACTATCATTGTTCATTATAGGTGCATTCATGATTATCATAATTACGAGAGTAAACTTTAGTTTATTAATAAGGCGTGTACATAATTGTTACTGTTACTTGTGGTTTTGAGTTGTTGTCTAGTAATTACAGTAATTACAATGCAACTTTGGGGTCTGTGTAAAGACATAATGTTGCTTACTTGTCTATTAAATTATGCAAAAAATCATTGTAAAAAATCACCCATAAAGTGACTTGAATACACCTTTTTTTATGAAGTCAGGTAGGTTTATACAACTATCCTGATATCATAATGAAGACAAAAGAATGAAGTTCTTAAAGTAAACTAGCACTCTAGCACGATCTATTCTAATATACAGTGAAACCAGTAATAAAACGGTGAACTACGGCTCTGTGTATTAACTGCCGCTCCATCTGAAAACAGGTGATGACGATTTACTACTAATCAAGAACCCGGCTTTACTGTCGAGATGTGCATGTTAATCGAATTCGATTAATTGCACAGCCTTAAGTGGACTGTCAGCTTAACACTAGCCTAGTGGTCTATTTCCCTTCCCTCTTTCACAAGTAAACAGATTTGTGCTATGCAGGCATTAGTCCAGGGATCATCAGAGCAGAAAACCAGGCCACATCAGTCTTAGATGAGTTTGTGTAGCTGTAGTATGTGTTTTTATTGAGTAGGAATAGCCTATGTACCAGAGAGATTGACAGATTATGCGTCCAGTGGAAGCATGCACTCATGCGTTATGTGATGTATGGTGTTAATATCTGCCGGGTGTGTATATGTGTTCATAAGGGCCAGAGTCACTGTGAGGGTCCTTGTTTGCTGTGTTCATATTGGGAATCTCCATAGCAACTGCACTAGCAGCGCAGTGTGAAGTGGAGAGGGAGCGCTCAAGTGTGTGTGAGAGAGTGTGGATGAGAGGGTGTCATCAACAGTGAGACACAAAGAAAATGAGAGAAGTAAAATCTAAGGACAGAAAATGTGATAAGAGAAATCAATTTTTAACAGGTTAAAGTTACAGAATCTATTTCTTCTAGTTTTTAAACGGCTGGTAAGTGGTTTATGTCTGACAGTCACTTCGTGAGTCTGGTGCAATGAAGTGTTAACTGTGAAATGAAAAGAGATTGAGAATAAAAGAGGGGAGGAGTGCGTGTACGTGATCGTGTACTGAGCATGCTCCTCCTGCAGACTGTCTGTGTGCTGTGCTAACTTCCTGTGCTATTTCTCTTCCTTAACAGACCGGCCGATTCAGAAGAAGAGAACAGCAAACTGGAGCACACACATCTCGGCTCTGCAAGCAAGAGAATTTAACGGAGCCAAAAAAGGACGAGCCCTCAGAAAGGATTACGTTATCTTTAGCCAGATTCATTTTTTGCTAACAACTTGAACTTCCTAGTTGCCTTTAAACGCCCCATTTTTTATTGACTGTATCTGTCCATTTTGTAGTTTGTAACACTTTTTGGTTGCTACAAATTTTCTTTTCTTTTTCTATTTACGAGAAGATTGTTGGAGTGAAAGGACTTTTTCCCCCATCCTTTTCCCTTTTGGCTCAATTAGTCATTCCGTTATCTTTCCGTTTATTGTTTAAATACTAATCCTTGTTGTAGTGACTTCATAAATGGAATGTTCCTACCGGGTAAACTAACTGGAATTTGTTGAGACCTTGACAAAAAAAAATTTGCATATCGGGAGTGTCCGTGTACTTGAGGTTTGGAGCTTCGTTGAAATCATTCCGTGGAAGGAACTGAGACACTTCACACAAACTACACTAACCCAAACTCGCTGACCTCTCGTAAGGACTCAAGTGGGAGAACATTACACGCTAGTTCTTGGGAAATGGGATCTGAAAAGGACTCTGAATCACCCCACTCCTCTGTTAGCGGCATTCCCAATCCGAAATGCCGAGGGCCGGGCAAGAAGCAAGGCAGGATCTCTTTTCATAGTCTCTTCCATGGCAAACGCGGATCCAGGGGGAACAAGGCTAATGTGGGAACTCCTCTTGTGCAACAACTGCACCAACAGCAACAGCTCCAGCAACAGCAGCTTCTCCAGCCCCCCACGCCCACTAATGCTTCGTCAGACCTCTCAGCGGCAGACCCGGCTGAACCGTTGTCCGCTAGCCAGGCCTCTCTGGGAGGTCAAGAACTCCTAGAGTGTCCCCTGTGCCTGGTACGGCAACCTGCGGAGCAGCTTCCTGAGCTCCAGGGATGCAGCCATCGGTCTTGCCTCGGCTGTCTACGGCAGTACTTGCGTATCGAGATCACAGAGAGCCGAGTGCAGCTCAGCTGTCCGGAGTGCGCTGAACGACTTGTCCCAAGGCAGGTGGCCCTCATCCTGGATGATCCCAACCTGATGGAAAAGTATGAAGAGTTCCTGCTGCGCCGCTGCCTGGCATCGGACCCTGATTGCCGATGGTGTCCAGCTCCGGACTGTGGGTAAGACTGGTTTGAATGTTAGAGATTTATAAAATATACACAATAACCTGCTTGTTTCGAATTGGAAATGTTACTTTATATAAGCTACATGGCCAAAAGTTTGCGGACCTTCTAATTAATGAGTTTGGCAAGACTCCTAAATTCCAGTGTAAAGATGTGTCACTACAACTTACAGTGACGTTATAGGGAATTGTGGGATGTGGCAACAGTTTGGGAAGGAACTTCTGTTCCAGTATTAAACTCCCCTGTGCATATAGTGAGGTCATTATACAATTGATAATTGTAATAACATTCTGGAAATAACATTCCCTCATATCACAAGTCTCATTTCCTATTTTCTCTGCCACATAATATAAGAAATGACTAGGGGTGCGCCGATCCAATATTCAGGATCGGTATCGCTTCGATATTGGCATTTTATGCTGGATCAGGGTATCGGTCTGATGAGACCATTAAAGTTTTCGTGTACTATATTTCAAGTGTTCTGAAGCAGTTACATAATTTAATGTGAGGTAGATATTAATATTTAAGTCAAGTTCATGTAAACATTTCTCTCCGCTGCGGCTGTCCTTCATCCTCCATTCAGCATTCAAACTGCGTGCCGCGTTCGGTTAACGTTACTAGAGTCAAGACAATTCTCTCCACTGTTCCTATTATACTTGATCTGTAAATAAAGTCCAATGGTTTCGCACAAAAGGATTTTATCTAGCTAGAGTCTCGTGCTGTTTCTAAATCGTGTTACTTTCTTCCGGGTGACTGTTAGATCACAACAACACTGTGGTAGAGAGCACTATGAGGGTTCTTCACAAACAAAGTAACTGACATTAAAAACGGTTAAAAGAAAAGGCTCAATAAACTGTGGAACAGATTTAATACACTACGCATTAATATCTCTTTCCTTTGTGCTTTGAACTTCTCTATGCGGACTCTGGAGCGCTGTGACTCAGTGTTGCTTCAAGCACATCATTCTGCGCATGGGATGTGCATAAGCACTGTGGGCCTGCGTGCTGTGACTTAATGTTGCTTCAAGCGCATCACTCTGCGACGGGACGCATATAAGTGCTTAATGCCGCTCTGTATTGGAGCCTTTCGTATAATATTTTTGCGCAATGAAAGATTATTGATAGCCTTTCTTGTTCGTCTCAACTGACAAATGGTGCTGCCTCATTACAGTGCAGGACGTTTAAAAGAAATGTATTTGAATTTGACAGCATATATATTTGTATATAAATATATTAGCCTACTTGTTTTCCATGAATGTATTTTACAACAATTCAAAGAGCAATATATAATTTTTTACCAGATTTAGTCCTACACTTATTCACTTTTCTTTGTTCCCCAATAAATATTTTTGCACAAATGTTTGAATTTATAATATTATTGGGCATTCATAATTTTTCTAGAGTAACTTTTGCTACTGAATTATCCACTAAACTAGTTTATAAAAGTAATTTTTTCATAGATTATAATTACATATCCATTAATTTGTTCTTTTTCTTTACAGTAAAGTTGTCTATATTTAGTAGATTGTGTGTAAAACACAAAAGAGTGATGAGCAGGTCAACACACACTGAGATATAGAAATTCTACACTGATTTAAAAAAAACTGTACTGATATCGGATCGATATCGGTATCGGCAGATACTCAGAATATTTGGTATCGGTTCTGAAAAAGTGGTATCGAGCCATCCCTAGATATGATTGCTGACTTATTCTCTTCCTTATATCTGAGATGACCTCACTATGAATCTTCCCATTACTTTTAACATTTAAGTGTTATCCTGTCTTGTAGTCACATGCTCATAGGTGAAATAGGGTGGCAAAATTTGGCATGAATTGTTGCCCTGCCTACAGCGGTCACACTCCATTTCTCTCATTTCAGTGTTTTGGTTTCAGTGAAAGCACTAAATGAAATACAACCTAATCTGCTACTGCAATTGATTAGCATCTATTGATAATCAGATGTTATTTTAAATAGTGATGCATCAAAAATTCACCAACCCAAAATATTAGGCCAAAACTGTGAATGAATACATGGCCACAAAAGTTTTGGAGGGTCAAAATCATTGACAGAAACTCCTACATGAGATACAGCAGTATAAGCAGTGTGGATACACTGCACTGTTACAAAGAATGAATAACTTTACTATGACTAGTTTAATGTATCCCCTGAGAACATGACACCTTGAACAACAGCATCCTATTGGGTCAGTTACCCAAATACGCAATTTAATTACCGAAACCTTATTTTCGGTTTTAGTTTTTGTCTAAGTGAAAACTTGAATTTTAGTTCTTCAAATTTGTCACTGAAAGCAAGAGACACTCCACTGAGCCTCATCAGCTCATGTTTTGAGACTGGACTGTGCCCTCCTTAAGACTAAAACCCTAGAATCGCCCCCAGACGTAAGCATCTATCAGCCAATAAAAATATCAGAGTCGGCTCCAGCTTTCGGAAAACCGATTTGCTGGATTCCCTCTTGATTTCAGCCTAACACAGCTCTTCCCACACCCTCAACACAGAGCGTATGCATTTATATCTGTTAAACACTCTGTACTGTGTAGGCATCCTAAAATTGCCCAAGCGTTGGTTGAGAGATTTCTAGTTTCTCGCCCAACGTGCTCTCGTGTCTGAATGGGAGCAAATCCAGCAATGTTCCAACATCTATCTAAAAACCGTCCCAAGAGACTAGCTCTTTATCAAAGCCAACGGTTTCTAAACTAAAATCTCAACAAGGGCGTGGTATTTGGGCATCCACAAACCAAATAGTGTATTAAATGCATGTATTTCAGATCTTTGTCAGATTCAATAGAAGTAAGTGGACGTATTTAACAGTTTCTGTTTGTTCTGTTTGCTTCGACAAGTGTAGGAGGCATTTGGACAGTTATAAGGAAAACTTGCATTTGTGTGGGAAGCCTAGTTTAGCTGATGTGTCAATCTGAGAGAGTGTGATTTACTTCAGAGGTCTTTTACAACCTGTCCAAGGTTTGTCAATCATAATGATGCGCCAGTGACCTACATTTAAGGGACATGATTTTGTCTGCTTCTCTGCTTGTTTGAGTCACTGCCACTTCCTATCAGGCCCACGACTAATAATAAGGGGTTTTCAGATGGACTGGGAATTTTTCACAAAAGGCCATTCGAGGTCACACTATTGGCTAGTTGGTTAGCTAGTTGCATTTTATGAGGTTATTAAATTAGAGTTTGACGTTTTTTACTATAGGACACATTTCCCCAGATGGTTAATTTGCCTATTTGTAGACTAACTAGGAATCTCCCACCTTAGATGTTAAAAACACTTTTGATCTCAGAACCACAGAAACAAACCTTGGCGGAAAAGCTTCCCCAGTATATTTTGCGTATCGGTTCCAGTCCATGGTGCTGCTTATTACTCATCATATTCGTTTCAGCTTGATCCAGAGCTGCCAATGGGAAGGAACAGCTTGTTTCTCTCTCCCTCAGTGATAAGTTGCTGTGGCAACTGAGATGCGGCACAGAGGTAGAGTTGCTATGGGTAACTGAGACTGGTATTTGATTTAGACAATCATTGGCTACTCACTTGACCATGTGTGCATGCCACGGTGTCTTTGTGAGCTTCAAATTAGAGTGTTGATTTAATTGTTTTTAATCCTAGTGAGCTCTGAGTGTTCTGGGATACCGTAATCATGTGTAATGAGGTCGATTTGGGCTTGACTCTACATGTAGGGTGTGTGTGCCAGTACGTGCAGGTAATTGGAAGCTCTTTGTATTTGACATTACACGTCTCCATTGCAACTGAACTGATTATTGAGGTGTCAGCTGGAGGAGGAATGTTTTCTTCAGAACCTGCTTTAACATGGGCCAACAGGTCAAAACATGTGCTTAAAATGAAAGAGATAGTTTTTGTCACGCATAAACTAATGTTAGACAGGGAAGTTGGCTAGGTTTTATTTTGATTCAGAGGGCAAATTCAGCTTTTTCTTTCACTGGAAAAACCCACCTACTCAGTTGATCTGCTGCCAGTGTTTATTCAGTCATAAAATCATTAACCTTATTCAATATAAGGTTCTGAGGTCTGAAGTACAGTTTGGCACCCAACATATGTTTTCAGGGAAGTAATACAATGCTACTGGAATACTAGGAAACTCTCACGACAGGAACATACCGACTGCAATAAATCGTTCATTTTCCATAATCTAGTAGTGTCTTTGCCTGCTAATGTTTTCCTTGACCTTAAAGGAGTTTGACAATACAAAGAATCCGAGTAGGGAACACACTTATATCCTGGTGTATATGAGTATTTTGTGGGCCTTTTATGTCATTTCAGTCTACATTAATCCGGATACATTTGAAAACAGCGTTTTGGTTTCAAACCGCTCTCTGTCCACATGAGCTTTTTCCAAAAGTTTCTCAATCACACTGAAACGTCAGAAAACGTTAAATTCGCCTTGCTGCGCATGTGTAAAATTCTCATAAAAGATTATACAGACTTGATTTGATGCAATTCTTCGGACAGGATTTTATTTATGAAATATCTCATTCACTGACGTGTCCAGTTCGAGCCATTTATATGTTTGATCTAAAACGCAATGTTTTACAATGCCCTCATGTTTTGCCACAGGAGTACATTTTCTGTCATCTTTGCAGGACTGTAATATGAAGAGTCTACAAATTTATATATATATATTTTAATATATTTTTATTGTAATAAAGGCATAGAAGATAACATTAAAATATTCAAACAAAAATAAGTTTTATATCTTAACTCTCCACCTCCCAAAACATCCAAAAATACAATTATACAGGTAAAAAATGTGTTATACAAAGGCTAAGATAGACATATCCTCATATTTTCACATAGAAAAGTGCATATATACATAGATCAGTCAGTAGAGTGAGAGGTATTTGTTCTCTGTGCCGACAAAGTAATATATCTTTAGCATCATAACGTGATCACATAATGGGCACAATACCGGTATAAACCGCTATATAGATAGATATCTATTGGTACAATATTTGTCACATGATTAAAAATGTATCAGTCGTTTTCAAAAGCCTCTGTTTTCACAGTCCACACTACAAAGCGCAAATGCCGTTTTCAAATTCATCCACATTGGAGAGCGCTTTCAAAAAACTCAGTTTTCCTTGACAAAAAGGTGTGTGCTGCATTTTCGAAAGTCTGTTTTCGAGGGTTCAAAACGCCAGAGTAGTGTGTAAACAACAGGCGTAACCGTAGCAAAAGTTGTTTTGTAGCACTAGTGTAAAGTGTTGCCTCAGTGTGGACGGAAGGCCAAAACGGAGAGAAAAAGATGTGTTTTGAAACGAAAACATATTAGTGTGGGCAAGGCTTTAATAAATGTTATCTGTGGGCATGATCATGAGTATGTTCTTAGAGAAGTCTAAAATGCCTGAGATATTTATATGGTCCACATATTGCTCATCCACATGATTTTATGACAGTCCTTTTTTGGACGTATTTTTCCATTTTTAGCACCATAGAAATACCCTTGTTTGTGAATATGGTAATCATATAGTACCATAGTGTATAGTGTCCATCAGAGTACCATGCTATTATCGTCTGATACCATCTTTGTTTACTCCTGCCAGGTTCGCAGTCATCGCCTCTGGATGTGCCAGCTGCCCCAGGCTGGTGTGTCGAAGAGAAGGGTGTGGTGCTGAGTTCTGTTACCACTGCAAGCAAATTTGGCATCCTAACCAGACCTGTGACTCAGCCCGTCAGCAGAGGGCTCTGTCCTTGAGAACGCACAGTAACCATTCACCCAGCTACATGGCCGAGCAGGGACACAGTGAGTGTTTAACCAGCAGCCAACCACTCTTTTCTGTCCCATAAACAGGGAGCGACTGTAATAAGAATAAGAAAGTAATCACAAGAAGTAGGACAAAAAACTACAGTAGAACAAATAAATAAAAAACACTACATGCATTGTATAAAGTAATCACATGTATAAAAACACTGCATATTGTTCACTGTGTAAATTAAATATATATCACTTCTTATTAAAGTTACAACCTTGATTTATTCAAGAGTAGTGAGAGATTTTCTCTCTTTTGTTGCTTGATTAACAGGAATGGCAGACAGCAGGAATATTAGGCTGCTGTTACTTTAAGAGCTGCCCGGATCCAATATGTGTTTTCTTTCTCTTACAACCTACTGTGTTTAGGAGTATACCTGCAAAGATTGGCAGTTTGACACGTAAACTAGAAACCACCCAAATCACTGTAGCAAAAACATAGCAATACCCGAGAAACCTCTTAGATCCTTAAAAATCCCTGGATCACGTTTTGCACATAAGTGCGCCATTCACATTGTTATTCAGAAAATGTACAAATCTAGTTTATGGGAAGCAGTATATTAGTCCTTCACTGTTTACTCTGTTAAGTACGTATCGCAAAGTGTTTATCACAAAAGACTATCACAAATTAGTGGATCAAAATAAACTGTCAAAACTCTAGTGTGCTTTCTGTCTGGTTTATTGTGTTTCAGAGTGCCGTCAGCCACTCATATCATTTGATTTGCTGTGTGCTTTTCCCTTGAGTGCTTTCATTTTGTGCACTACAGTATTCACTGCAGATTATTGAAGTGTCTCTTTCCCTAAAGGACTGCGCTCTCGTCGTCCTCCTCTAGTTTCTCTCCTGAATTCCAGCAGGAGTCTGCTATTGTCTCTTATTCCCTGTCTGGCATTCAGAAAGCACTTCCTCAGCACACGTTGTTTACAACAGATTCTGTCCGCCTGTACAAATTCTAAATCCCAACCCTCTAATCCCCTCTCAGCTGATGACATCAAGCCTTGCCCCCGATGCGGTGCCTACATCATCAAGATGAACGACGGCAGCTGTAATCACATGACCTGTGCTGTGTGCGGCTGTGAGTTCTGCTGGCTCTGTATGAAGGAGATTTCAGACCTGCACTACCTCAGGTACCTTCTGCCGCCCATCAGTGGGAATTTCTCAAACTACTTGCTCGAATCGGTAAATAATAATATTCCTTGTCTTCTCAGTCCATCAGGTTGTACGTTCTGGGGAAAGAAGCCATGGAGTCGTAAGAAGAAGATTCTGTGGCAGTTGGGCACTTTGATTGGTGCACCGGTGGGCATCACTCTAATCGCTGGCATCGCAGTTCCTGCTATGGTTATCGGCATTCCTGTTTACATTGGACGCAAGGTGCGAAATGCCAACATCACACCTTTCCCTAAACCATTAAACCTTTATCAGCTGCAATCAGGAAGAGAACATCCCTTAAAAAGCCTGGGAATTTCCATCTAGTCAGCCGTGTTGCTCAACCAGCTTAATTGCTTTTGATATTGAACGTGACTTCCTGGTGTAGGATACAGAGTGGGCGTTATACATTAGTCTATTTCCATGCTACAAAAGACATTTTGTTCTGTTTCAAAATTGTATTCAGATTTTGAAGCTTTAGGATGCCAGAAGATAAGATTTTAGCAGATAAAAGCCCATTTGTGACAGTGCAGTAACGCACCTGCTGTTTGTCACAGATCCACTCGCACTACGAGGGCAAGAAAACGTCCCATCATAGGAGGAATCTCGCTATCACTGGTGGTGTGGCTCTGTCAATCATCACGGCTCCGGTCATCGCTGCTGTCAGCGTGGGTGAGTATTCCTGAAATCATTTACATTCATATTTACATTTATTCGTTTAGCAGATGCTTTTATTCAAAGTGATTTACAAATGAAGAATGCTGAAAAGCTGTTCATCCTTACATGATGGTAATGTTAATGTTTCAAAGGTAAAAAACTGTGATTTCAATGGTAGTCCACACATTTGGGAATTTTTACGCACATAGATTTTGCAAACAAAAGTTGGTCAGATTCGCTGCACTCAAATATCCGGTTGGTTTGAAAGTGACTTCTGTGCCAGCTGGGCTTCATGCATCACTACACTAATAACAATAGACAATGGACCTTTTTTGTTTGCAACATTTTGCTAATGTGGCCACACTTTTGGATGTTTTACTACAATGGAATGTACACTATATTGCCAAAAGTATTGAGTCACCCCCTTTTTAATTAACAGGTTAGCAATTTCCATGAGTACAAATCTTAATGTTTAAGCATTTAATGCTATTCTAGGGCTTTGTGTAATTCTACTTGTGTACTTCATTGGTGATGAGTTTTTGGCTCAAGGTCTGCATTTAAAGTCACACCAAAGGTGTTCAGCTGGGATTAGGACTTGGCTTTTTGCAGACCAGGTTCTTCCACACTGACTGAATCATCATTTATCTTTGATCCTTGTCTTATACACAGAGACACTGTCATGATAGAATAGAAAAGGGTCCTGTCCAAACTGGTGCTATAAAATTAGAAGCACACAATTCCCTAGAGTATCATTATATGCTTAAACATTAAGATTTGTACTCATGGAAATGACTAAAGTAGTCAAACCTTTCATTAGAAGGGGGTGACCCAATACTTTTGACAATATAGTGTTTATAGAATATAGTTATAGATTACTTGAAGACATTTTTGCTTCTGATTTGTGACTATTTTATTCTTAATCATGTTGTTTTAGTCTTTCTCTCTTCTGTTTAACACAAAAGGTGAATTTTTAGGGAATATTCTAGCCATGTTTGTGAATCATTCTAGATCAGTCCATTGTTACAGCAATTTAGTGAAGTCAGTTGCTGTCTATCACACAAAATTATCAAATGGCTTCAATATGGAGAAAATGGATGCTGCACAGACTACTTATATGATTTTAACACTCTTGGTGTTTTTGCATCCTTTGTGAAGCTTAAGCGTCAGTTCCTGTTCATTATAATAGACTTTATAGACAATTGCTTCTGCATTTATTTAGCCTCAGTGGTGACCTCAACTTCCTGTGCAGTAAAATGTATGGAAATACTACTAGTGAGAAAACGAAGCACAAAATTCAATCTTGAGGAAGTGTGACCGCAATATTGATATGATCCACCTATACATTACTAATATTTATCTCGTTAATGGAACTCATTACTATAACGTTATGTTTTAATATACTAAAATGTTGTTAAACACTGCTGGTCACACATTTGGAGTAATTAAGATTTTTGTGAGATTTGTTTTCCAAGGCTGCATTTATTTAGTCCAAATACAGTAAAATTGTAATATTATGAAAAACCATTATAATTTATAATAACTGTTTTACACACACACACACACACACACACACACACACACACACATATGAGGATTACTTTTATTGTATTATTTATTTCTTACATGTTTTACATTTTTATTATGTATTTTTTACATATATTGCAATTACTCCAGTTTTCAGTGTCACATGATTATTATCAATCATGAATAGTGATCAAACATTAATGATTCACATTATCAGTGTTGAACAAAATGGAAGAAAATTTAAAAAGAACAGTATTTATTTTGAATATAAATATTTCTTACTTACTTACAAATTTTGTCATAGTGTATCACAGTTTCCAAACAAATATTAAGAAGTGCAACTGTTACCAGCATTGATAATAATAAATGTTTGTTGAGTGTGCAGTTAACCAGATGATCTATCCTTTCAACCGGAGATTGACTACAGCTCCATGTCTCTTCCCTACAGGCGTCGGGGTCCCCATCATGTTGGCGTATGTGTATGGTATTGTGCCTATCTCTCTGTGCCGCGGCGGGGGCTGCGGGGTGAGTCGGGGGAAAGGACGAGGTGTTAGGATAGACTTTGATGATGACAACGGGCCTATTACAGGTAAGGAAAAGATGATTGATCAAGTGTATCATCAGAAGAAAAACACTTAGTGCTGATTATTGTATTGAACCATGAATCCGACACTTGCTCTCTGTAGTTGCTGATGCATGGCGAGCGCTGAAGTCTCCCAGCTTCGGCGAGAGCAGTTTGGAGGGAGGAGCCAGCGGCTTCAGCACCACCTCTCCCAGCGAGGGTCTGTCCGTTGCCCCAGGGGGTCTGGGAGACACACCCCACTTCAACACACTCGCAGGAGGAGCACTTGGTGCAAGGACAAAAAAATACAGCAGGTATGAGGGCATGTGGGATGTCAGCAGAAGGGCATACTGTGTTGTTCTATGTACTGTATGGTAAATACGCAAGAGCTACACTGTAAACATGAGTAATGTTCTTGTTTTCATGGAAACATGTTTATGTTTCAGGCTGGAGGTGCAGACAACAGAGCTGGGAAAGGAAGGTGCTGGAAGGGAAACGGGCAGCTTGGGAGCGGCCAGTGACTGTGCCAGCACTAGGGGCATGGCAGGATCCATCACTTCCTCTTACACTTTACCTGACAGGTGTGTGTCAACCGTATTAATGAATAAATGCACAATACCATTCAAAAGGAATCAGTAAGATTGAAAAATGTCTCTTATGCTCACCAGGGCATTTCATTTATTAGTAAAATATTAATATTGTAAAATATTATTACAGTTCTAAATAACGATTTTCTCTTTTTTTTTCATATTTTAAAATGTACAATGACTTTGATGAAAAGCTGAATTGTCAGCATCATTGCTCCAGTCTTCAGTGTCACATGATCCTTCAGAAATCATTTTAATATGCTGATTTTCTGCGTTGCTTTTTATTATCAATATTGAAAATAGTTGGAAGCAGCCACACATTTTTTTTAAAGATCAAAAGAACAGCATTTATTTAAAATTGGAATATTATCAGTGTAATTGTAAATGTGAATTTTCAATAGTCTTTTTTCTATAATTCATCATTAGTATTGAATATTTAGTTGTTCATACTAATTTCTCTTATTTTTAGAGTTAGATTACCTTTTCGGTCATCTAATGAAAACACACTGTTAAATGATTTATCAAATCTCAAGATAAATATACATTTTTTTTTATACTGTACATTGTGATACCTTAATTCACATTTAAAATGACTGATTTTAGTGTTTTATTTGTTGTTTATTTTGACATATATAAGGACATACATGTTAGATGTATTTAGACAATGAAATATTAGGTTACACTTTATTTTAAGGTGTACAGTTACAGTGTAATTCTACATTGAAATACTGAGTAATACTGATGTTAAATGTTATGGTCAGTGCACACTGAGTCCAAAATTCTCGCATGACTTTTTTCGTATTCCTCATCCTTTCCTATCAAAATGCATGCTACTGATGCGAAAACGCAGAAAGTGAACTTGATCTGAATGTTTTAATGACGGACGAACGGAGGCGGTGTGTTGACACAACATGAGGTCGTATTTATTTTTTAACGTGCAAAAATGTTGGACTCCATGTGCAATGACCTTAAGAGTTCGGATTAGGGTTTGGTTTAGGGTTAGTTGATGTAATCATGCATTATTTATGGTCATTACTATAGTAAGTACATGTAACTCGTAACAAGGACACTGTAAAATCAAGTGTTACCAATAGCCCGTTGCTCATTTCGGCTTTAACATGAAAATAATTATTAGCTCATGTGGATTTGAAACCTTTCACCTTGATTTTAAAAACTCCTGGAAGTGATGCTTTGTCTCACCTTTTCTATGATCTGTTGTGTTTCAGAGAGGGCACTAACCTTGAGATCCAGGTGGACATTGAAACGAAGCCAAGCCATCTGTGTCTAACCTCTGAAGAGGATCTGGCTCCGCCCACTGCCGCCATGGCTCCCAGCTCGGGGGAGGAGCCTCAGGACAGCAGCTCCTGCAGGAGCGGAGTTATCGTGGATTCCCCTCTGGGCCTGTCGCCAGGGATGTCACTCAAGGAGGGTCTCCAAGACGTCACCCTTGCTCAGCCGGAAAGCATCCGCAGCGACCTAGAGATGTCTGACACGCAGTCGGACGACATCGCAGAGCTGACGTCCGACGACTGCGACTCGCCCCGTCCCAAGAGCTGCCACACCACACCCCTGCCGCAGACCACCTGCAGAGCCTTGAACCCCACCGACAGCCTGCACTGTCCCGACAATGTCATTCTGTACGTGTGAGAGAGACTCTCAACATTGCACAAAGCCAACCGTTTCTGAGCTTTTGATGCTTTCCCTGTTCATTTGCTGCTTTTTATAATTAATAAAATAGTGTAATGGCATCCAGACAGCTCATGAAACTGAACTCATCGCTCTGCGCGCCTGTCCCGTCTGGTTATTACAGGCACGGACAGGTCCTCTACCTCTTCAGAAATTCATACTGTTATTCATTGGTTGGTGTTGCGTAAATGGCTTGGAAATGGAAGAATTTCCTCGGAAAACAAACAAACAGACAAATAATGTGAAATGTCGCCAAGCACATGTATACGTGAGAGGCTTTCGAGTGGTTTGTATATGGACGACACATTACAGTATTGTTTGTATGTTTGTTTTACTCAAATCGACCCGGATATTGTATGATTTGTCGCGTGCTAGTATTGTTTTGGTCGCGCTGGCCCGGTTTGCACAGATGAACACACACAGTTAAGATTGAGTACGGTCAGTGTGATGGGAGACTGATCTGAACTTCACTAGCAGACAGTTTGAC
The DNA here is from genome assembly GCA_027564155.1 of Gymnocypris eckloni scoliostomus. Classification (NCBI taxonomy): domain Eukaryota; kingdom Metazoa; phylum Chordata; class Actinopteri; order Cypriniformes; family Cyprinidae; genus Gymnocypris; species Gymnocypris eckloni. Next base: position 16,135,291 of record CM050421.1, read on the forward strand.
TTGAATCACTGACTGCCTGCCTTACAGACAGAGCACTTACACTGTCTGTCTGACTCACTGATAACACTGTTTGTGCCCTCTTGAGCTGAGACGTGAGAGATAGATGTACGTGTGGATGTTTACCAGTGTTGAGTGTTGAGATCATATAGTATCAAGGATGGAACTGCCATTCACATGCATGTCTGTTGTAATTAATATTATTTAATTCTGGTTTTTTGGCCTGTTTTATGGCGTAATAATTTTATCCTAAGCACATGTCTTTTGAATCTTTTTGATTAGCGCAATTGTCGTTTTTTTTATGTTCATTTTCCCGCTAGCTGGATGGATGAGCACTCCTGCACTTTATCCCACTGTTATCATTGTTCTACATTGTAGGCTTATATTTATGCACTTCCTTTTTTCTTTTGGAGCTTCTCTGGGAAACATCTGAACGGTGTAGTCATGATTTTGTTGTTTAATTTTGGGTGTAATTGTTTTGCAGTCTTAACATGCTATGCTTTCTGAATCTCATAATTATACTTGGCTGCAGAAAGAGTCTTGTAATCACAAAAAAATGATTTGTGGTTGTCACATCTTATGCTTATTTTATTTTTTTGGGTTGTGTGAAGACGCTTTCATATGTTCAGGTTTATGAGCGGATTGTGAAAACGACTTAATAAATTTGAACTTTAAACTGGTTATGGTGAAATGAGTGTTAACTAAATTCAGTTACATAAGCAATATGCTGAAAAGGTGTGTTAAATCTGGTATTGTTTTGTACACCCCCACAAAGAAAACTGCACTTGCTGTGAGTGTTTGAATCAACATGAAAATAAACTTTTCCTCCTTTGTGGCAAGTTTGACTTATTTATTCAGCTCTTTTATTTGCATATATGCTGATGAGTTTCTGTAGAAGTCTATAACGTATAAATGCACGCTATATTAACATTACAGCATTGTTTACTACATTAAAGTTCCAGCTTAAAACACAAAATACAACACTCAGAAGACCCTCAGGTTCAGTAAACGCTGAAAGAATGGATGTCAAATAAACGCATCTGTAAAAAACTAAATATTACTAAAATCATCTGTAAATATTATAAGTCAACGTTATGCACCTAAGGTAAATTGTTATTGTGAAGACTTTACAACAAACTGAAAATAAAACTATTCAAATATTTTTTTGACTGGAATAAAATGATTACATCCAAAAACTTCAAAAAGAAAATAAGAAATATGTCATGGCAGAAAGTTTGAAGCTTATGTTGAAGCACTAAAATCAGTTCATCTATCAATCCGTCTAATCTATCTATCTATCTATCTATCTATCTATCTATCTACTGACTCTCTATCTATCTATCTATCTATCTATCTATCTATCTATCTATCTATCTACTGACTCTCTATCTATCTATCTATCTATCTGTCTATCTATCCGTCTATCTATCCATCTATCTATCAATCCGTATATCTATTTATCTATCTATCAATCCATCTATCAATCCGTCTATCTATCTATCTATCTATCTATCTATCTATCTATCTATCTATCTATCTATCTATCTATCTATCTATCTATCAATCCGCTATCTATCTATCTATCTATCTATCTATCTATCTATCTATCTATCTATCTATCTATCGATCTGTCTATCTATCTGTCTGTCTGTCTGTCTGTCTGTCTGTCTGTCTATCTATCAATCCGTCTATCTATCTATCTATCTATCTATCGATCTGTCTATCTGTCTATCAATCCATCTATCTGTCTGTCTGTCTGTCTGTCTGTCTATCTATCAATCCGTCTATCTATCTATCTATCTATCTATCTATCTATCTATCGATCTGTCTATCTATCTGTCTATCAATCCATCTATCTATCTATCTGTCTGTCTGTCTGTCTGTCTGTCAATCCGTCTATCTATCTATCTGTCTGTCTATCTATCTATCTATCTATCTATCTATCTATCTATCTATCTATCTATCAATCCGTCTATCTATCTATCTATCTATCTATCTATCTATCTATCTATCTATCTATCTATCTATCTATCTATCTATCTATCTATCTATCTATCTATCTATCTATCTATCTATCTATCTATCTATCTATCTATCAATACGTATATCTATCTATCTATCTGTCTGTCTGTCTGTCTGTCTGTCTGTCTGTCTGTCTGTCTGTCCGTCCGTCCGTCCGTCCGTCCGTCCGTCTGTCCGTCTATCTATCTATAGATAGGCATCTCAACAAATTAGAATGTCGTGGAAAAGTTCATTTATTTCAGTAATTCAACTCAAATTGTGAAACTCGTGTATTAAATAAATTCAATGCACACAGACTGAAGTAGTTTAAGTCTTTGTTTCCTTTAATTGTGATGATTTTTGGCTCACATCCTGTCGCTCTTGTTGGTCAGGTCAAAGATTTCATCAACATCTCGTCTGATGTTTTCCATTGCCATGCACCGGGAAAAAATCTCCTTAAACACCCATCCATCCCCTGCAATGATCCGCTGTGATGTCCTCACATGCAGCATTCATGACATTCAACAGAGACACATGATCTATGATCATATCCTTTCCACCTCCATGCTCAAGTAATGCTAGTGATTGTGCTGTGGGCAATGTTGTGTTGTAGGCAATTAGAGGTCATTTGCCAATTTAGCAGACATTACAAACAATGTCAATGTCAGATATTTATGGAATGCGTGCATACGCATTTTTCATAATTAAATGGATTGTTTTGAATGTGATGGCTTACACGACGAAAAATTATTGAGAAGTTGTGAAGAGTTTGACAGTTTAAGTGAGAATCGACTCATCAGTTTTGATCAACAAGCCATAAGCATTTGCAAATTTGCTCAAATCAAGGAGAAATTACAATCTGATGTGAACAAAAAGCTAATTGGTCAGAGATCTGAGCTTATTGTTTCGAAAAAAATCGAGAATTGAGTCTAAGCAAATGAGAAAAACTGTAATTATTATATAAATATTACAAAAATTACACCAATACAAAATTTGCCAATACTGCCCCCTATCGTGAGTGCACGACATCGACGTCAAAATGTTTGCAGCAGTGGTGCAAAACAAGCCTGCTTTACGGCAGCTGAGAGGTCGTTCGTGAACCGCGGGCCTGCGGAAGGTTAAAGTGATTTGGAATCGAACGGTTAGTGTTTGTATTTACAATTTAAGGACTTTTGTATCCTTCGTGTGCCATTTATAAATGTACCCGCACGAATGTAAACCTTTCGTTGTAATGTACATGCATTACGTTAGAATAAATGTTTTGTGTGTATCGTTATCAGGCCTGTCGTTAGGCTTTCCATTCAGTTAACGTTAGCCAGCAGCAGGAGTACGATTATCAGCACAACTTGTGCTATTCTGCAATGATAATATAACATAAGCAAGTCAATGGTGCAAACGTTAAACTTAAATTGAAAAAGTTACGTTAGTAACTAACCTAACACTTGTTTTTAATTAATTACCGCCTGCTAATGAATATCCTACTAATCAGATACATTTTTGGATGTATTTTTGTTATTGTATTTCTGTCTTGAATGTCGTAAATTTGAACGGAAAGTCCTTAATTAAAATGTAGATATGATATTAAATATTACATGTAACAGTTACTGATAAAAAAACTTGTTTTACAATACAAATGTTTAAAGTTTCTTAAATCAAAGTACATTTACTTGAAATGAAAAAAAATTGTATTTTTATTTTTTTTTAGGAAACTGACCAAGTGAGTTTGTACTTAAAGTAAAAAAAACTAAACATATCTGTCAGCCGGTGTAAACTTTTCTCTTCAGATTTTTGTCAGCCCGTTGGAAGATGTTTGCTCGTTTTAACCATAAACTCAATACATGTTCTCATCAATTTCTCAGAAAACGTCTTGTCATTAATCTTGATTTAAGTAACTAAGGGGATTTTTGTTTTTTTAAACCCAGAGGGGGAAAAAAATAATGTTTTTACATGTACATTAAAAGTTTATAGTTATTTCCATATTTGAGTTGTTGGTAGCCGAAGTATTGTGTGTGTGTGTGTGTGTGTGTGCGTGAAATAAATTAATAATTAATGTAGGCTTGTTTTTTCGTTTTTAACCATTAAGACATTTTAAGATTACGGTGTTCCCTTCAACTCATTGTTTAAATATTATTTACTAGGTCTTGAAAACATCTTTAAAAAAGTTTTGAATTTACCTTCATAAAACCATATGGCTATGATATATGGAATAATGATGTAGGCATGTCTGCTGTCAACAATTAACATATCAACATGCTGCATGTCAATAATAAACTAGTTTTGGAGATATTCAGTAGTTGCATATGACCACTTTGCTTTATAAGCTTTATTTAAAGTTCTAGCCATTTATAAACCTTGAGATGTAATTTAATATAAAAATGAATAACTGCTTTGTTCAGTGTTCTTAAGCTTGAATGCATTATTGCATTTGTTTTACATGAAATACTTATTTCTAGTTCCAAGAATCATGCCGTTCATTGACCTGCAGTCAATGCTGGGTATTAATCTGGACAAGTGGCTCTTGGCTCAGAGCGGGGAACAGCCACAGAAGCGGGCCGCTCGCTGTCATGCCTTTGAGAAGGAGTGGATAGAGTGTGCCCACGGCATCGGCCAGATCCGGGCCAAGAAGGAATGCAAACTAGAGCTGGAAGACTTCTACGAGTGCATGCACCGCCGAAAGACTGTAAGCACATCCGAAAATATTCAAGCTATGTATTAGAGGTTCTTTACATTGCTAACACTATTATCACTCCTTACAGCAACAGCGCTTGTATGAGGTCCGTAAGCAGAAGGCGAAGTTGATTAAAGAGGGAGCTTACACCCCCCCTCCACACCACACAGGCAACGAGGAAGCCCGGCCCTGAATCCAACCCAATACAATCACTCTCAACACAGTCAAACTGTTGTACAGTTGCTTCCTCACTTGTGTATTATAATATTATGACATTGTTTAATGTACGAGAAATAAATATAATGATTCCGTGTAATTGCTATTGTCTGTTCACTGTCTGTTATTTTGTTTAGTGTAAATATGCAATACGAGTTTTAAAGGGGCTGTTCATTTCCGTCCCTCTGTCATTTTCTTACCCTGATGTCGTCCATGGCTCTCTTTTTTCTGTGGAACACAAACGACGACATTTTGAGGTTTTGTTTTCAGTCAACAATTACCAAAACATTCTTCAAAAATATGATTTGGGAATGTTCTACTCCATTAAATAATTTCATAGGCGAAAAATGATTTGGTTTTGATATTCAGTTTTTTATTTCTTTAAACAATTGTTCTTTCTTGTTGTGACATGGCTGTGTGCTTCTCTAAAAGAGCTGTTATTATGACAAAGCTGCTTGTTTTCAAACATTTTTCTTTTTTATAAAAGATTCATTAGATTAAACATTTGTTTTGTAATTCCAAAAACTTGCAGAACAGTATGTTATTCAGTAAGAACAATTGTTTAGGAGGGGAAAGAGAAATTGAAATAATAGAAATAAGATATTTTTTTGTGTTTTTCAACATTTTAATTAAGATTATAGTATATATATATATATATATATAAAGGTACATTTAAAAAAATATATATATATTGAAAAAGGTCAATATTTTTTGTCACTCATTTCAGAAAGTGAAACCCATATATTATATAGATTCATTACATAGAGTGACATATTTCAATCCTTTATTTCTTGAAATTTTGATGATTATGGCTTACAGATAATGAAAACCCAAAATGTAGTGTCTCAAGATCAATAAAAAAAAGGATATTTTAAACAAAAATGTGAGGCTCCTGAAAAGTATGTTCATTTCTATGCACTCAATACTTGGTTGGGCCTCCTTTTGCATGAATTACGGCATCAATGTGGCGTGGCATGAAGGTAATCATCCTGTGGCACAGCTCAGGTGTAATGGAAGCCCAGGTTGCTTTGATAGCGGCCTTCAGGTAATCTGCATCGTTGGGTCTGGTGTGTCTCATCTTCCTCTTGACAAAACCCCATAGATTCTCTATAAGGCTCAGGTCAGGTGAGTTTGCTGGCCAATCAAGCACAGTAACACCATGGTCATTGAACCATCTTTTGGTATCTTTGACAGTGTGCCCTGCTGGAAAATGAAATCAGCATCTCCATAAAGCTTGTCAGCAGAACGAAGCATGAAGTGCTCTAAAATTTCCTGGTTGATGACTGCGTTGACTGTGGACTTCAGAAAACACAGTGTGTTTGTAGTGGCCTAGCCAGTCTCCAGACCTTAATCCCATAGAAAATCTGTGGAGGGAGCTGAAGGTTCGAGTTCCCAAACATCCACCTCGAAACCTTAATGACTTGTAGAGGATCTACAAAGAGGAGTGGGACAAAATCACTCCTGAGATGTGTGCAAACCTGGTGCCCAACTACAAGAAACGTCTGACCTCTGTGATTGCCAACAAGGCTTTTACCACCAAATACTAAGTCAAGGTTTGCGAAGGGGTCAAATGCTTATTTAACTCATTAAAATGCAAACAAATGTATAACTTTTTTTAAATGCGTTTTTCTGGATTTTTTGTTGTTATTCTGTCTCTCACTGTTCAAATAAACTTTCCATTAAATTATAGACTGATCATATACAGTATATGATATATATATATATATATATATATATATATATATATATAGTAATAATTGTATTTATTAATTTAAAAGCTTGAATTCATTTTAATTTATCCTTCAGGTAGCATGAGACCATCTGATTATTTGTAAAGTTTGGTACAGTACATTCAATCTGGTTTTGAACTGAATACAACAGTCTTTAAGTGGTTTGGTTAAGCTTCCCATGGGACAGCTTCCAGATGAAAGCTTAATATGAATACATCAAACCATTTGACATCCCAATCACACAACCAAGCCAAGATTAGTTGTTTGGAATGTTGGTCAGTGGGTGGCAGTAACAAACCACTATTTTATTTAGCTTCAATTAACTTGAACTGTTGATTTAAAACTAATAAATGATGAGTATGGCTCACAAACTGCTTGAATAATTGGATGGATATGGTTCATAAAGTGCTAGATATTTCTGTTGAGACGCTAGAACAGCTCTGTCTGAGTAAAGTTCAAATGTAAAGTCGAGTGCACAAGTGGAATGAAGACTTTTCTGGAATGAAGTTTAGCTTGCTTAATGTCAAAAGCTGGCTATAAACAAATTGACATCATTTTAGATATGGTTTGTCTTCGCGTGATAATAATCTTACTAGAGTTCACATTTGGGAAAGAATGTCCACAGAGTGTCCACTGTTTTTTTTAGTGGGGCTGTTCCTCTGTGATGGGTTTTGTTTGGTCAGTTAATCCTTCACTGTCACACTTAATTCCACTGCAGCTCAACGAGGACAGGCAGATTCATTATGCATTCACTTTTATTGTTTTTATATTGTCATAAGTGTGTTTGAAAGGAGGAATCTTTGAAATGTCAGTCTATGTGGCCACATTTATCACAGAGGATGCCTGTTGATAGTCTTCTGGTCTCAGCTGTCTCGAAACCTGGTTGGTCTCCCAGTGTAAAAAATCTCCTCTAAAACCACTCAAGATTCCAGGCTGGGAGACCAGGATGCTTCTTTTTCCACAGTGATGGCATAATGCAATGTTTGTCATGTTAAAAACTACATTTAAAGTCTGTGCATCCTGTTGCGATAGCAAACATTTAGGTTTAGATGTAAAGCAACCATTTTGAATTTCAGATTGAAATGAGATCAGTAGATTAACTGATGGGAATTTTGATTGAATTTGATTAGTCTTGTGTGATTTTTATGTAATGCTCATAATGAAGCATTATTAAAACCATCATCATCATTAAAGAGGGTTGGACTTAAGGGTGAATGAGAAAGGAGAGAGTGAGGAAGAGGAGGGGGGGACCGGAGAAAGAGAGAGCGGGAGAGAAGGAGGGATATGAAAGGAGGGGAATAGACAGCCATTACCGAATCACAGTCTCCATATTGCTCCTCAGTCTACCGGGTCGGTGCAAAACGGACCGAGATTCAGTGTTTCTGTGGCCGGCTGAGAGGCGTGTTTGCCAGGATTGAGAGCCAGCGAATCCCCGCCTCTGTCACCCTGCCCGCGGTAACGGGCACTGCCGTTATACGGTAAGAAGGTCCAAATGTCCGTCATTATTCTGTCCGTCAACTTCGGGGTGTATGTGTCTGATAACCATCGTTTTTTCTTATAAATGTGTGTCACCAATTTAGCTTCTAATGTTTGTTATAATGTTTGAATAGTAAACGCTTAAGCATCATGTAAAAGCCCTTGATTTCCTTCAAGCATCATAATTTCCATTTAATAATCGGGCATCGGAAGTGCTTCTCTTTACCGGGAGCGAAGCGAGGTGTTAATTTCTCACGTTAATTAATTACAAAAAAAGTAATGATTTATTCATCTCACGCTCGCATGAATGGGTCTTTATAAACAGCCCGTTTTTCAGTGTGTTTGGACTAAGACACACCTCTGTGGTCACTCTCCTCGGTTTCCGCCACATTACGATCTAGAGATGTCTGATGTGTGAACGAATCGTTCTTTGGAGTCGGATCTTTCAGTGGTTCTGATGAGCCGGTCCACACAACTGGATTCGTCAACGAATTGGACTGAATCGATTCTCGAGTCAACAACATTCTGACAATGTAACACGTAAAACGTAGGAAATATGGCTGTTGACAGTTTGACAATTGTAGAGTTTTGTTTTTAATAAACCGCATTTCATGTAAACGATGGTGGTTATAGTAGATTAACTTTAGTATTGCACATGCAGATATTTTCTTTAGATACAACTGTGAGCTAAATACAGAAAATTGAAGAATAATTACGCCATGACGCAAAGAACAGCTAAATTCGATTCATTTAAACGAACTGTTCGAAAGAACCGATTCGCGAAATGAGTCTTATTTTCCATCACTTTGCAGTAGTAGGGTACGTGTTGAAAGAAGGGGCGTTCCTAGGGAAATATTTATGGATATATGCACATGTCTTTCCCTTCATAAATGGTGAATATTCATTCATGTCTTTGAGAGATGAACAAAAGGCTTTTGCTCAATGTGTTTACATAATTACAACCATTCCTGCATGGCTAAAATGGGTAAAGGCTATTTCTAACAACATCCACAGATGGTTTCCTGCCCTGTGCTCCTGTAGAGATGCACATACACCATGTTTGCCTGCTGTGTGAGTGTAACCATTCTGCTCAATTCAGCCTCAGACATTGCAAAAGACACATTTAGATGCTTAGAAGTTATCAAACCTCATTTTAAAAATGATGGTCCTGCAAGGTTTTTAAATTACAGGACCATACCTCACAGCTGTTAACATGTTAAGTCTAAATAATAATAAATTATGTAACAAATATTAGAAATGACAATTGAAAGATTAAAAAGTCAGGACATTGTAATTACGACATCAAAGCTACAGAAAAGTGTTCAGAGGCACTGATAATGTTGTTCATTTTTAATCAAGCATTGTCCGTATTAGATTTACATCTCGAGGTTCCTGACAGCTAGGCTTCGGGCACTGGCCCCATTGGCCTGGTACGTAATCCATCCTTGATCTGATCAAATGGGGCTTATTGTAGCTACTGCCTTTTGGCAAACATGCAAAACCTCAAAAATAGGACAAATAGTGTCTGTGATTGCGGGATGTCTTGTGATTTCATTAATAGACTCCAGCACTAATTGAATCCGATCAAACGTCTTAGCCAGTAATCAAAAAATGCTACTATCCTTGCAAGCAGGATTGTCTATTTTAGCACTTTATTTGTCTTGTGCAGGACACGTTCCCAGGTCAGATTTGTTGAAATAGATCAGTGGTTTTCAACTGGTGGGTTTCGACCAAAAAAATGGGCCACAGGTCTTTTCTGTGGACAGTGGGTGAAAATTAAAAGAAATTAAAGAAACATGCAGCAAACCATAGAATAACAACATCCTAGACTATGGAGTTTATGGGTCCACAACAAAAATCAATGATTATTTTAATCATCATGTTGTGTTTTGGTCATATCTTTTTTTCAGGCGTTTACCAGCCTAAATAAATGTGCTTATCATTTTTTTTGTTATGCTATATTGATATCAAATATTGAATTCAATCTTTTTATCACCTTGTTTTGTTTCAATTAGCACAGGTTTTTGTATTTCTTTTTGGAACTGATTGATCATAGGCATTATTGATCTGAGTTTATGTACCACAGTTTTGAGTCAATATTACCAAAACGATCATTACTACTACTACTACTACAAAAAAAAAAAAACCTGTGCTGAAAGAAAACAAGCTGAAATAAAAGATTGAATCCAAGATTTTGTGATAATTTAGCCTAATGAGAGATTTACAAGCAGTTTTTAAAAGGCTGGTAATTTTTGACTGGGGGCAACAAATTAGATAAAGAATTTTCAGCACAGAACAAGGTTTTAAAGTTCACCCAAAAATGAAAACCCTGTCATCGACAGCGGACTGTAGCCATTGACTTGTGGAACTTAGTACATTAGGTCGCCAACATTCTTTAAAATATCGTCTCTTATGTTCAATAGAAGAAATACATTCACACAGGTTTGGAACAACTTGAGGGCGAGTAAATGATGACAGAATTTCCATTTTTGGGTGAACTATTCCTTAAAGGATATTTTGTTGGACCATACTTTGATAGACCCTGAAGCAAAACTGATAGAGCCCCTAATATAAAGACACAAACTGCTCTAATCATGCAGAATGCTTGACCATGTGATATTATGCCCGGCTTAAACTTCATATTTTCCATAAGAACTAATACCTAAATGCCCACAGTGCTCTGAATAATGCAAAGCCTTTATTTATTGCTATGATAAGATCCCCTCCTCCATAACCATTCCCAGCAAGTGTCATTATTGAGTGAGTGTGTCTATAATGATGTGTCCGTGTTACTCATAGCAGATGCTTCTATCCTCATGGGTGAATGCGCATGAACACATTTTTGCACACAATGTATAAACACAGCAAGAGAACAAATGACACCAACCTCTGTTCCACAAACGTATCATTTCTCTCGAAGGGAAACGGAGCAGGGGTGCAATACTAAGGCTGTTCTGGGACGTGCTTGGCGAACGTTGTGGGAAGCCAGATTCTTAGTGCAAATGCAGACCCAGTTGAACAGAGACTTTAAATCAACACAACAGCGTTCTGTCAGTGCTCTGGGTGCATTCAGCTGTCGTGAACGTAGTGCGGTGGAAGGAAAGAAATGAGAGATGAAATCATGTAAAAGAGAGCAGTAGTTTCCTCCGTTTTCCTTCACAGGCATAATGACATAGCAAGGTTTTGAAAACAGCATTGCCTCTATTTATATCTGTTGGCTGCCACTGATTAATGCCACTGCCACTATATGCTTTCTGATATATAGAAATGGTTTCCAGGACAGACTTTTTAGAGCAACATTACTTATATGCATTTTACTGACACCTTTATACAAAGCAACTCACACTTCATTATACAACATACAAAGATACATTTGATCAACTTATTCATTATATGGAAATCAAACCAATGACCCTATGTTTGCGCTATAGATTGAGCTATAGGAACTGACATTAACAACATGCAATATGATATTATAGATTGTCACATTTTTTGAGAAATTTTTAATTTTTTAACTTTTTAAGAAAAAAAGAATCATTGAAAGTAAGAAAAAGTGCATGAATGAATGATGAATACATAAATACAAATCAAAAAGTAATTTGCTACATTCTTTTTATTGTTTTAGTATTTTTAAGGTAATAGAACATAAAAATATTTGAAGAAAGAAGCATCCATCCATCATTTAACTCTGTTGGGTCGCAAGACAAAAGATTAATCAAATTAAAAAAAAGACGAAATAAATAAAATGTTCATGAATACATAAATATAAATTTACTGTATGATCAAATATACATTTCATTTAATGTAACTATTTTAAAGGAAATATAGAATAGTTTTTCCACGGTTGTGGCTAAATATAAAAAATTCATGAAAATGAATTTAAGAGAAAATGTTGTAAAATATTTATGGTTAAACCAAAGCATTGCCTTGAAAAAAAAAATAGTGCGAACCCCTTCCCCCTACTTAATTCATAGGCTAAACCATAGAAAACCATTTATCACACAGCCTGGGACAACATTCCCGGCTGTCCCCCCGACAACAACCCTGGTTCCACCACATTTCTAGAGTTGTTCAATCAAAGCATTTGTTGAAAATGGTATAAAAGCTTTTAAAAACCATATGACACCTATATATATATATACATACATAACACACACACACACACACACACACACACACACACACACACACACACACACACACACACACATGTCTATCAGTATATATAAAATATATAAATACTGTCCCAGAGTAGCCATAGCTCTTCTAGCAAGGCTTTCGTGAATGACATGAGTAGATTGGACAGGGGAGCACCGCTCCAGACAGCTTTCACTGAGCTCACTTGTATTGATGAGTTCAGCTGGTGTGGAGTAATGTGACGGACAGGAACCTACTCTAGCCCCCTTGGGCCCCATTCTTTCCAGCTGATCACAGAGGAATGCACATCAGAGAGGTCTGGCCCAGCCAAGTGCAATGTCCAATACTGATCAGGACCTGTTTTAATAGTACTGTGACTGAAAAGAGAGTTCGATCCTCCTGCCACTTTTCCTTCTCATCATCATTGTTGAAGTGAGTCAGCGCTGATCTCCAGAATCATCTGTCTTCATCTCTTTTACTGCGAGTGTTCAACTGATATGTTCTCACATAGTAGTATGTTGCCCTATGGGTGATGAATTATACATCTCACACACTTACATGCTTCTGCTTCCGTCCTGACCTTATTTCTGTTTCCCTTTTTACCCTGCCACCCCTCGTATACCTCCTCCCAGCCCTCTGGCGAGATGTCTTCCTCAGACGAGGAGAGCCTGAGCGAACGTTCCTGTGTGAGCGAGCGTTCGTTCCGCAGCGAGAGGTCTGGGGGCTCTCTCTCGCCCTGCGCCCACAGCACAGCCGGGCCCAAAGGGGACACTCTACCATGGAACCTATCCAAACACGAGAGACGCAAGCGCAAGAGCCAGGACTCAGTGCTGGACCCCGCAGAGAGAGCAGTTGTGCGAGTCGGAGGTAAGACATTCGACTGTGACACTGAGAAGTGTGTGTTCAGAAAGAGTTCTTTAGGGATAGTTCACGCAAAAATAAAAAAAGCAATCATTAACTAGCCCTCATGTCGTTCCAAAACTGACCCTCTTTCTTCTAAAGGACACAAAAGTAGAATTTTTTGACTGAAAAAGAATGTTTCAACTGTTTTTGTTAATGTCAAAGGGATCCAAAACAACAAAGGACCACATTGACTTGCATTATATGGACAGAAAACACTGATGCATTTTTTTAAATGATCCCTTTGAGCAAAATAATGAAATCAATTTAATGAAATCCAAGCAAGCGGCCCTTGTTTTGTGTGTCCCGAATCATTGATTTGATTTAAAGCAGTCTGGCAGTTGAGTAAAGTTGGAAAGGAGGACATGCAGTGGTTTCTAGATACCGGATAACATCAGTGTTCTGGGATTCAGCATTGATACATACAGCTGCGTGAGGATCAAGTTCTGTGAAATAAACTGTGATTGGGCTCGTGTGGGAGAACTGTTTTGAGACTCGTTTTAGACACGCTGGCTGTTCCTGCTGATTTCATTGCTCCTGACAGACCGTGTCTGTGTTGCTGAACTAAACAGTTGTTGAATACAGAGAGAAAACTGGCTGAAGGGAAAGAGGTTTAGTTACTTTTTTGAGACGTGTGAGAAAACACTAGTCACTGTTTACTAGGTTTATAAAAACGTATATAAGGATATCCAAGGCACATCTGGAATGCATTGCAGACCGTCACGCTACGTCAACAGAGTTTTCCCTGCCAATCCTAACCTCATGTTTTTACGACCATGTGTCGCTCTAGATTCGCCTCTGTCAGACATGATCTGTGTTTGTTCCATCAATGTTTGGGCCTTTCTTTTTGGTCTGGAGAGCTTGTTTGTTGTTATAGGGGAATGCTGGATGAAACTGTACAAGCTTTATGAATTTTTGCATAATCACAAGCTTAAAATACAATGACTTGACATTATTGAAGTCTATATTTGGGTCAACGATATGTCGCACATTTTTTTTTCTGGATCCATAAATTTATCCAAAAATACAGGTACATTAAAATAGTGCTGTCAATTAATAAATGTCTTTTACTGATTAATTACATTTTTTTTCCTGAAATGAATCGCAATTAACCCCACCTAAAATTAAAGATTTAAAAATACTTTTATATTGCAATAATTTCATATGACCATATATTTCAAAGAGCATATATTTTTTATATGTGTTTAATGGCATCTTTTTTAGACTTTCAAAACTTCTAATTTAAGTGAACTTAAACAATCTTCACATTTATTATAATAAATGTCATATTTAGCTGTGCCCTTCAGAAAGTAGGAAATATACAGAAATTGAATGAAGTTATCAAACACTAAATTCTAAATGAAATATAGACGAATCTTTAAAGCTACAAAAGTTATTGTTTTCCTCTTTTCAAGAACTGCTGCTGCTGAAAAATTAATCACCTGTCTTAATGCGCTAATTTTGGCAGCACTAATTAAAATAAATATAACACAATGACTTGAATATTCTCTTCTATGATGAACATGCATTCATTTTTATATTTCAAGTAAAATATATATATTTTTTTATTATATTAATCTGGGTACTTTAGCTCTACTGACCTATTGTGACAAATAGAAAGCCTCCTTAAAAGAATGAAAAGTAGTTAGGCATCATTTTTATTATTATTATTATTATTTATTATTTCTCAGGAAGAAAACATATCTTAAGAAAACTGCTTTTAAAAAAACAGTACAAAAATCATTCTTTTAAAATCTGATAATTTGAACTTTTACAAATTATACAATAAAGAAGTATGCCATATCAACACTGCCTGGTGTCCAGGGACCTAACGGGTGTCGCTGAAATCCCTTGTTGCCATGGGTTACCTGTTTGCTTTTCCAGTCCCCCTTAGTTCCCATGGCTATGAAATAGGAGGGAAAGGGAATCAAAAAGTGCGAAAGCCAGAAAGACAAGGATAGTTAGCAAGCAAATTTGAGTTTCGGAAAAGAGAGCGTAGTTATGTGAAGCTTAAATCATTTAAAAGAAATGATTGAAAGAATAAAGAGAAAATAAAAAGAAGGTGATGACAATGGATGAAAGGAGAGAAGAGAAGGGGCAAAAAAGGGCAAGCTTCAAAGAAGCGGTTAAATTAAAGGGAAATAATGGCGTTCAAAGGGACGAGGTTAGATAGACAATGAGCATGGAGGTAATAACTGGAAGGACGGAAAGTGTGTGTTCAGTCTTGGAATGCCATGCTGCAAAACAGTTATGACAGTTGCCTAGAAAACATAGCGAATTTCCAAACACAAACTACTCTATACACGCAGATCTCAGCTCTGACCACCTTTCAGTTTATGTGTGCGTGCAGGTGAAGCCGTTCGAACCCAAGCTGCAGTGAAAATCACAGCGACGTCAAAGACTTGAGTCTGGGTGGCCGTTTACTGTTGTGAGTGTGTCTGGATCAGTACACACCAAAGAAAGAGGATAAGAGGCTGATGAAGCCATCATTTCACACAGTGTACATGTGGCGTGACAGGGAGAGACACAATGGAAAACACTTTCATAGCGCTTCCCATCAAGGTTTATTGTTGTTGCCCACCTACAGAGAAAGAAAAGAAACTTAATGTGTGCTTTTTCCATTGGAAAGAAGTTGTTTGTTCCCTCGTTTTAGTTCAATCAAAATGATTTAGTAAATCGAGAGACTTATTATTTCACAATATATATATTGTCCCCACATGTCATGTACAGGGCTCCGTAGAGACATCTTTTTCATATTCACAATACCTTCATTTACTGCTCACATAAAGTAAATCTTTAAAAACATAACAAAAATTGTATAACAGTGTCAGTAGCAAATCTCAAAATAGTATTTTTTTTCATTCTGTACATTATATTATTGTGCCGCCTAAAGAGCTTGTAGCATTTAACATGATTAGAAGACTATTTCATCTAAAAATACTCTCAGGATATTCAAGATGTTGATGTTTGTTTAAAATTAAAGGAATTATAATAAGTCAAGTAATCCACATGACTTCAGTCCATCAATTAATGTCTATTAAATCAATTAAAATTAATTCATCAAGGCGGTTTAACTTTAAACTGTCGCTTCGCTTCTAAAATAGGACACCATAATCATAATCAAAATCCACAGACATGTTTAGACATGTTTTTGGACAGTTTTTGTTTGTAAACTGTGCTTTGTGCATTTCAATCTCTCCTGATTTAAACGAGATGACTTTTTCACTGAGAAAGCAATATTATTGATGGAGGACTAGAGGATTTTAAAGCAACAGTTTGAATTTAAAAACTTTTTAATGATGGATCTTCTTCTTACAAACACAGCTTTTCACTTTACAAAACATTATTTGATGGACTGGAGTCATGTTGTAGATTATTATGATGTTTTTAACAGTTGTTTGAACGCTCATCCTGACGGCACCCATTCACTGCAGTGACGTTATGCTAAATTTCTCCAGATCTGTTCTGGTGAATAAACCAAATCATCTATATCTTGGAGGGTCACCCTGAGGCCCGAATTTTCAGCAAATTTTCATTTTTGGGTGAAATAGTCATTTAAATTTTAGTTTCTAATGTTTCATTTTGAATTTATTTTGACAAAACATTATTTGAATACCGGCCTTGTATTGGTTATCAGCCAAAACATGACAATAATTATAGTTTTTTAGTAATCTGTACTGGTTAAAATATGATTGGTATATCCCTATATGAAAGCTTAGGTTTAACAAACATAATTTGGCATGTTTTTGTTAGCTTTTATGCGCAACCTCAATCACAGAACCAAACTCCATTATTTTTGCATATTGCATAAAAGTATCTGTTTGGCAGAGACACATTTATGTGGTGTAATGTAAACAGAATGTGCACACCTTGTCAAAGTGCAGTCCGATCGATCAAGCGCTTGAAGTGACTAAGCATAAACTAATCGTGACAAATCTTCACATGATGGAGAAGAAACCCCAGGAACAAGACAGGCCGAAGGATTGAGAGTAGCATTAATAATATTGAAAAGAGTCTCTGGACTAGAGCAGTTCTTATTAATAATATCTAAATAATGTCAGCATTTTGCTTTTTTCACTGCTTTCTGATATTGAAATAGTGTCCTTTAAAATCTCAAAAGAAACATGAAGCTTGTCCTTTTTCCACCTTCGTTCCGCTCTTCTACAACATCGTCTAGCGATGTATATGTGTCAGCACATATAAATGTTACTTTTTTCTTAATTAAATATATTAGCGTTAATCAGTATAAAGCAGGTGGTAGGGTAGATGCACCTCTCCGCTTTAACCAGTCGGGGGCGACAAACCCCAAGAATCAGACCCTGCGTCCCAATGTGCATACTATCCACCCTATCTGCCCTAAATAGTATTGAAACTTACTAATATCATATAGAATTTAGGATGGATAGATACACATTGGGACGCAGGCAATAACATCAACCACTGTCACCATTAATTTCCTGGGCTGGATGTGCCTGGCGTGGCTGTGGAAGGAATGAAGGGAGGGATGGAGGAGGAGAGCGCAGGCACTGCGGGAAGAATAGAGAAACCTGAACCCCACTCGCACTGGGGAAAACAGACACACGCCGTGTGATTATTATAGAAGCGGCCATTACATTGAGCAGCACGGATGGGAAAAAACATAATATAGCGGGTACCGGCGAGTCAACAGCGCATCGACATTGAATACAAGAAGCACTGTCCGGATCCCGTTTCACCGAGGCCTCATATCTGCTTTCGGAAGGAGCCGAACGGACCGCCCACCGCACATAGACACACACATACTTGAGAAGCGCACACATATAAACCCAATCACCGGCACGCACGCGCTTCAATGGACTTTAAATACGATAACCGTTGGGATTCTGATCTACACCCATGAAAGATGGGTTTATATGGCAGTACATCTAGATTCAAACCGTTTCAGATGTTTAACCGTCATGTATGATAAGGGATATTTACTCTAAACATATATATTACGTATAGTTATTTATCTAGTTTTTTTATGACGGCACATTTATAGGAACCGCCGGTCCAAAGTAGCTTTATATGACTCGATTTATTTAATTAATCGTGTTTACGATCACCAAATAATGTAATACGCTTTAGAAACATTAAAGCGTGAATAAGTTTCTTATCCACTGTGGATATTTAACGCAAACGGGACTTGACAGCTGTTGTCGGACGACCGGGATCCACCGCCCTGGATTACTCTATCGGCGGGCCGCTGTAAATCGGCCAGCGGGAGTGAGAGACGCTATGGCCGGCTACATCCCGGGCTTACAGCCGGCGAATCACTCCCAGGAGAAGGAGTTCGCAAAGGCGTATGAGGATGTGCTGGAGAGATATAAAGGTAAATGACTCACACAAGGTCTGGTTTGTTGTGTTGTTTACTTTGGGAAAAGTCTGTATGCGGTTGCTGTAGCTGATATTGTGTGCCTGCTTTGCATTTGGTATTTGTTGTCAATTGTCCAAGGACAGTGGAGGATGGTGGGTCTCTATTCCCATGGGTTTGTGACAGGGCAGAGGACATCCAGTGCTTCTGTGCAATGTTAAATGCAGGGAATGTTGTTAATTAGCAATTTTTCAAAATTCAATTTAAAAATAAAAACAGAGGACTGAGTGTTTTTTCAAGAGGCCACACTAAATGATAAATTAGTAAACAAACAACAATGATTTATACAACAAGCCTATCCAGTATTCCAGTGCTGCCAGTTCTTGTCCAGTTTCCACTGCTGTCAGAGCTTGTACAGAATCCTTAAGTATGTGTAGTTGTAATGAATGAGTTTGTCCAATTTTCCACTAGTGCAGGTTTCCCAAACTTTTAGTTTGTGTCTGCCTGAAACCCTTGATGAAAAGTATTTACTTGAAGTAGCGCCTGAGATTTTGTTAATGTTTCAATAAATTTAACAATACATTCAGATGTCCATGGTTTTCTGATATCACTTAATGAACCCAAACAAATGTAATAATAATAATAAATATTGCTATTGTTGTTGTTGTTGTTAGGCATATTATATTAAATTGGAATTTCAATTGTACAGTAAAATAAAAAAAATATATATGACAATATGTAATATAATAATATTTTGTATTACATTTAGTATTATTATATATTATAAAAACATATAAATCATAAACGTATATTATTCTAAATAACATGGAACTGGTGACCATTATGCTCCCTCAGCTGCAAATGATCCCCGTAACATGCATTGCAACATACTATATGCTTATTTAATTAAACCATAGCGTTTGATTTGATAATCACATTAAGCAATATCGGAAATATCAGTTTGAGATATCTTTGATATATCTTTGAGAAACCCTAGTGTGTTAACTTGTCCAACTGTCCACTGCTGTCCCAGCGTGACTGGTTATCTGCTGCTGTCTGATCCTCTCCAGTGGTCCACTGCTGTCTGAGCACGTCCAGTTGTTGGGAATCAGTGAAGGATTGTCCTAAGATGGACAGCAGTGAACCCCTGAGGGGCATATAATATAAGGGAGAGCGAGTGATGTCAGTTGATTCGAAGAGCATCTGTAATGCAGCCCTGATGAAAAGGGGCCTTTTAATTATTGATTACTGTAATGAAATGCCATTGGGACAGTGGCCTAAGATAGCACTGGGAGCTTATTTTGTAGACCGTGATCTTAATGGATCATCTGTGTATCAACTGGTCATTTTATATCTGTAAAGAATGTGCTTATCTTTTTGAAAATGCTTTGATATCAAAGCAAATATAGTGTTTTTCTGTACTATTTTGAAAAATGTCCAATGTCCATTAGAGCTACCACAAAACCACCTCTAATAATGCCAATTAAACCTAGAAGCTCAGATGTTGATGTACTGTACTAATACATCCAGCTGCTCCCCCTCACACTGTACTAGGGTTGTAACGGTATGATATTTTGATGTTATGATAATCATCTCAGAAAATATCACAGTTTCACGGTATCATGGTGTACGGTATTAAACAATCAAAACAGGGTTTTTTTGGTTGACAAAGCATGTGTTCATCCAAATATAATTCCTCAAAAACAATCAAGTGATGTCCTTCAGATGGGCCAGCACCAGTTTTTCAAATGACTACATGACCACAGACGTTAGAGCCACAGGCCTGTAGTTATTTAGTCCTATAATTTTGTATTTCTTTGGGATGGGGATGATGGTGGAGCGTTTGAAGCATGAGGGGACTTCGCGCAATAACAGTGATCTGTTGAAGATTTTTTGTGAAGATGAGGGCAAGCTGGTCAGCACAGGATTTCAGACAGACTGGTGTAACACAGTCTGGGTCTGGTGCTTTTTTCCTTTTCTGCTTCCGGAAGACCTGGCGAACTTCATCTTTGCTGATCTGAATTGCAGGTGTGGGGGAAAGGGGGTTTGCTGGAGGTGTTAATGGTTGAGTGGAGAGGTGTTCAGGGCAGGTGGGGTGTTTTTTCAAACCTGCAATAGAACTCATTCAAATCGTCTGCCAGTTGTTGATTCTCCACAGTGCTGGGGGATGGTGTCTTGTAGTTGGTTATCTCTTTTACACAGATTTTGAGTCACTGGAAGAGAATTGGATCCTTAGCTTATCGAAATATTTCCTCTTTGCCACTCTGATCTCCTTTTCCAGTGTGTATTTGGCCTGTTTATACAAGACTTTATCCCCCTTCCTGTTAGCATCTTTGGCCTGACGGAGCTGTCTGAGTTTTGTAGTGAACCACGGTTTGTCGTTGTTATAAGTTAGATGGGTCCAGATAGGAATGCACATATCCTCATAGAAACATATGTATGAAGTTACAGTCTCTGTGAGCTTGTCCAGATCGGTGGCAGCAGCTTCAAATACAGTCCAATCTGTTTCAGTAGTCCATCTTTTAACAGTTCTTAATACAGGTTTAGCAGATTTTAGTTTCTGTCTGTAGGTCGGTATAAGATCAACCAAACAGTGGCCTAAAGATAGTCCTAAAGCTGAAATGCGTCTTTTATTGTTGCAGTGTTCCCACAGTATTTTGTGAGACTTGTGGCGGCAGGTGACGTCACATATTTATTTGCATATTCATGACGTCATTGTGTCAAGTTTGCATTCAGACGAGTTTTGGCACTTCAGATCTGTTCTACTCTATGAAATATCACATACTGTAATATAACTGAAAGACCAATAAAGCTGTTCACATTATATTTTCTGTTGTCATACATAAAACAAGTATAAATGGTAAACACGACCCATTAATAGGCTACTACTTGTTAACCAGGAATGACTCTTCACTATACTCCTTAAATCCTGATTTATAATCGCGACATTGTCTGATAAAATCAATATAAATCTCACACACTAAAAAGTGACTATATATGCGGTGGTTTTGGCTATATTACTTTTGTCTCATTCAGCGCACTGCCTGCGTCTGAGTAGCAAACCATGCACATATTAACAGACAACTTATGTATGTATTTAAAGGTCCAAACAGTCAGTAAGCGTCAGGTGCTTGAAAATGCTGTTTTTTAAATGATTTACGGATGAGTCGGCTGCATTACGGACAGCTGAAAGCTCTGCCGCTCGCTGGTCAGAACAGACGCCGAGAGAGGCGACACTGCGCCGGGAGTTGGAACTAGCGCTCGCAGGGCAGTACTGGAGACATCTTCCAACTGAATGATAGGTTTTTTCAAAAAAGTTGCTAGGTTTGTCAGTATGTCCCTGCTATGGAAAAAAATCCACCAGAATGTTCTGAAAGTTGTTAAATATTGTGCTAAAGTCGTACTCGTGTGTGAGAGATGTGGGAGCTGATGGCAGCGGGTGGTGGATATTTTTGCGGCCCGCCACAAATAAATGAATGTATGGGAAACACTGGAGGTTGTCTGCAGTGTTGCCAGACTGGGCGATTTTGAATTTGATTGTGCAGGTAAATATTGGCTTGGGCGGGTGGACAAAATTTGGGCTGGTTTGGGGTCAGTTTGGTAGTTTCCAAACATATAAATTATAGGCTAATTGGTTAACATACATAAGCCCAAGCGTGCATATACTGCATTCAATCAGTCATCATGACGTTACTAAACACACACACACACACATTCACTGCAAACATGACTGGTGCTGATGTTGACGTCGCGGCCGCTCTTTTAACCAATCACAATCAGCAGGCAGACGTGATGATTCATGAGTGATGGATTTTTAGCGTGATAACGGATCTGATTTTGAATGTATTACTGTATGAGTGATGATCATAATCCTTAAATAAGTTACACGGTAAAGAGTGGAGAGTGTTTTAACTCTCAAAACGGAATTACACATATTGAGGGATAGACGACTGGAAGGCTCGATCACTGCAACGCCGAATTCAGAGCACAGTTAAATAATTTAATCAAAATCGATTTATATCTATACGATCCTTTCTTTTATCGTTTAAACTGTCCAGATCCTTGAAAGCTGCTGGTTAGTTTTGACTGTGCAAAGTTCGATATGAATTTAACAAAAGACTTCCTTTTGAGCGACATGAAGGTAAGTGCATTATTGTTGTTCTTTTTTAATGTTTGATTATCATACAGTATGCTTCAATGAATGACACAGTTTTGACTGTCATGGTGTTTGCATAAACAAGTCTGAAAAACCTAATTATGTTGCTTATTCCGATCGTTTATACTGGACACTTTTTTGCATTTAAAATTCTGACTGCTGACATTGGAAACAGTGGATGTGTGTTTTTCGAGGGTATCGGTTAATTTCTTGATTTCCGTTTTGACAGTGTCTGCTTGCATATTTGAATCATATTTGGTAACATCTTTAATGTATTTGCCCTGATTTGATCCATGGGAAATGTATCTAGCATTTATATTTATATTATTTTGTTTGAATTAGTTAAAAATGGCTCTTATCGACCTTGATTTAAATTCTATCACATTAGAATTCTGAAACTCGACTTCATAGTAAAGGTGAAGGAGCCAACAAGAGTCCAGCGTACACTGGAACTTTAATACTGTTTAATGCAGAACTGTTGCGATATTACATTATTTGTTCACTACATTATTATATTATTTTCAATATGTAAACTATTAGGCCTACTATTAAATAATGTGTAGGTGAATTCAAAGATGTGACTTCTTGTGTATTCCAGTATCAAGCATCATGTGATGTTTTCAGAGTTTGAAACTTTCTGTGTCAATATCTTTCAAGCTTCCCCTGCTGTTTGTAGTGAAACATGAGCTTTCACACATATACAAATGTGTGTATATATTCCTTAATGTTTTATAAGGCTTTCAGCTGTGTCACTTGTGGCAGTTTCATGAAGAATAGGAGAGGAAATGTGAGAAATGTGGATTTGGTGGCTTGTGACGGTGTCACTTGAAGCTGAAATCGGAGTTGGACACATGATATGGATTAAATAATTCAAAGGCCTCTGTATACGAGTGCATGTCTGTTTATAATAGGTTGGTGGCTATTTGGACCACATTTGTATTTTGTTTTAAGCTTAAGTTGTTTTTCCGTATCCATTGAGTTAACTGAAGCTCTAAGACAATAGCAGGATATGGAATTCTATTCTGTTGTCCAGAATGATAATGAGACCGAACCATGAGTCAGAAGAAAAGAGACTCGTTCAGGATACACACAGCAGCTTGCAAACGGCAAGCTGCAAACGGACACAGCCCTGGTACCGGTAGTCTGCTGTCGTCCTTAAGACAGATACAGTAGACATCCTAGGGACGTGCATGGAGATTGTGACTAGGGGTCGACCGATATGTGTTTTTCAGGGCCGATGCCGATACCGATTATTACAGATCAAGTAGACCGATAACCGATATTTTGAACCGATATACGTGTCTGGTGTAAAAATGAAAATGAATGCCAAAATTAATAATAACAAGAGCTCTGACAAAAAAAAATGTCTTTAATTCTGAAAACTGTTAATAACAACAACATTTCCGTTGGTTTTAATTTACAGTACAGTGCAAATGAAGGCATAAAACATTAATTTAATTTATCTTTTAATCAAATGAGAGTTAGACTTTATATATATGTTTTGGCAAACAAATGAGTTTACTATTAAAATTAAAACATGGAAGAAATAGCGTATTGTGTGATTATTCTCAACAAAAGTTGTAATAATTGTTGTAGTTGTATTACGTATACAGTAATATATTCGGCTAAACCGAACTTATATTTTGACAGGTTGCCATGAGGACCTTTTAAGTTTCTGTAGCCTATGTATATATGATATGACGATCGTTTTACTCAAATGAAACGGTCAAATGCTCATGAAGTGACTCTCCGAGCAGTTCTGGGGATGTTGTTCATGTATTTATGTCCTCATTTAGTGAGACGGCAGATGCTGAAAACACCGCGAGCATCACACGCTCGAGTATGTATGTGTGCAGTAAATGAAACCGCACGTCTGTGTCATTCATTAACAGAGATGCAGAACATGCAGGATTCATATTTAAATAGTGTTTTTGCGGCTTAATATTTATAGATACTAGTCCATAGCGTGAGTCGATTTAAGTGTACTGACCTACTTTTGATTAATTCATCCAAACTTCGATGGTTCGATGATTGGTCGGACTCGTGACTCTCTACATATCAGATGAGCGGTGGGCGGAGATTGCTCTCAGAGATTGAGAGATCGCCTCACTCTCACAGTGTTGAGCTCAGACAGGCTGCATCGAGCCAAATAGTGCATTTAAACATTAAATAATTTCACCTGTATTATTTATTCACCAATAAATAATGTTACCTGTAAATAGTATGTTTGTTTGCATACAAAAAATAAATAAAAAATTATCGGCAAATCTGTTTTGAAAATGGCCGATATCGATAATCGGTAAAATGCTTAATATCGGCGCCGATAATCGGTCGACCCCTAATTGTGACATAGTCACAGTTGATGCCAGACCAGAGCTGCTTTGCTGGATTGTACACAAGATGAATCCTTCATAGGGCTGTAACGATACGCGATATGAAACCGAAATCGCGACACTCAGATCCACGATCCTGTGTCGCGGTGTGATAAGGGAGAATCGCGACACACCCCGTGACTACCTTTCCAATCATGTGACACCTGCCTGCAAAAGTTGAGCTAGTGGCACACAGATTTTCCCCTCAAAGACATCGCGTGAGTGCTCCAATCATATTTCTGAATTAAATTAATAAAGAAACTAAACGAATTAATGACCACTTTGCTTTTAAAAACCAAACGGAACTATTTTAATGGCCGCAAAAGCAGATTTATAATGTTGGGGAGAGATAGAGAAAGACACGGGCTCTGGTCGGACTCGGGCGGAGAATTCTGATAAACTGCAGGGATCTATATTCATTCCCTAGTTCAATTAAAAGTTCCCCGGACTAATTGTGAACAGATTGCACTCCCGTCTTCTTCCCGAGCATGTGAACATGTTCATTTAATATATGAAATAAGTTATTGTTATTAATAATGTTCACATAATAAGCGCCGTCATTCAGGCTGTTCACAAGAGAGGTCTGCTTCCCTTTCGGGTTTCGGGCCGCGTTAATATTTAATGGATAGCTTCGGGCTCGAGTTTGTAGCTAAACCAAAACTATATGCAGGCTACGCTGCTTTCATAGACGCACGCACACACATTATTGCACAGATATCAGAGATCGCGAGCTACAAACTGCACGGGAACTTTTCTTAGTAAAATAGCTTCGATAGGCTACTGACTCGCAACATTATATTTCTCTGCAATGAGGAGGTAAAATCGTTTTTTAAAGTAACTAAGCCTCATTGCTTGTAGAGAGAGACGCGCAGATGCAGGTGCACATGTACGCGCAACTTTCATACCTCTCTCTCTAACTCTCGCTAATTCAAATAAATGATTTGCTCATCAATAACCTATATGAAATAGGTTATTGTTATGACAGACGATAAAATTAATGTTCACATAATAAGTGCCGTCATTCAAGTTGTTCAAAATATGTTTTAGCGCGTAATGTTTTAAGAATGATATTCTGTTTAGCGTAATATGTTTTAAGCCTAATATTCATTAATTAATTAATCAAACGGTTACGTTTTTTTTATGAATGTTCATGCTCATTTTTAAAATATAAATGTCCTAACCTTATGAGCAGTTGATAATCGACGGACTGTTCTGTTAATAAATGCCTCATTCGGTTATGTTATATTAATATGTTTCAGCAATCATAAGTTATGACCATTAATTGTCTCAGGTTAAGATAGACTATTCTCTAATTAATAAAACTGTTATCTTACAGATTAAAAGCCTGAATAGTTTCTCTCCTTCTCTCTCTGTGTATGTGTGTGTGCGTGGGTGGGTGGGTACATGCACACGAGGGGTGCGATTTTCGAGTAATCGAATAATACCCAGCGATTATCGAATATTACTTTTGCTTAAAATGCACATCCCTACTATTTATATTGTTAATAATTTGCATAGTTAATCTTGTTCTTTGGTGTTCAGTTTATAAAGATTTTTCAAATGTTATTTAATAAAAAATATTGTTTTAAAAATCTTTCTTTTTTTTCTCCCACCCCCCCACGAAAAAATCGTGATACGAACCGAATCGTGGGTCAAAAATCGTGATACGAACCGAATCGTGGGTTTGGTGTATCGTTACAGCCCTAATCCTTCATGATATGCATAGGAAATGGGCTCCTTTTTTAATGTAGATGCTTGTAACAAAGGTTTTATACTGTATCCAGTGCAATGCAGTCTTGTCATTTGGCTTTGTCTCATGTTTACCCCCCTTCCGTAGTGTTTGCCTCGCTCAGATTTACTGGCCCTTGGCCTATTCACCCTGTGGTCCCTGATCCCAGTGACCCTCAAACGCACACAAACACTCACTTCACAGAGTGTGTTTGTGTGTGTCCGTTTCCTCTAGTGAGTCAGAGGAAGTGGACGTTTGGAAGGAAGCCTCTTCTAGCTGTCTCGTCAGTTTCTTTGTGTGTGCTGTAAATACCCTAAAGATGTTCCTGCTGTTTTTGTCTTTAATCCAGTTAGAATGCTTGTCATGTTACTTTCATATTAAGTCTTTTATTTTGAAAGCTGTAGTTGTGCAACTTGTGCTTTCAAATTCCTAGCTTTGGTATTAATGTCGTGATGAAGTGAAAGTGGCAACCGATCTATTTTATTTCCATATTGTGACGTACCTCTGAGTGAAACAGATTATCGAAAAAGAAAAAATGTAGAGGACTTGGTTCTATCCATCTGTTTTGATTGGATGGAGGAAGATTTGAATGTGTGCTTACCATCATTTAGTCATTTGTAAGAAAGAGTTTTGGTTTAAGTGGAAGAAATGATTTAATAAATCCACCATAAGTCACCAGAAAAAAGTCATATTTTGATTTCAAGTGATTGTTTCACCAATTAAACTACTAAGGTGAAATTAGCTTTCTAGCCTATTTAAAAACTTCACATTTTGATTCTTTGATTGGAAATGACGCAATAGGATTTGATTCTTTCAAAGGGAAAGTCCCAAAAATATTCCAGTGTTTGTCTATTGAACCTTCAAACTTTTGCTGGTTTGGAGAGGAAATGTGAGCTTGAGGCAGTGCACAGAGGCAGACAAATGATCGAAGATGGATCATTACAGCTGTATTTTTCCACATGGCCTAGTTTCCCCTGAATCCTCTCACGGTAGACTGCGGTGTCCATGAGTACATACAGCCTCAGCCTTGGCCTCTGTATTCCCCCTCCTTTTCTCCCTTATTCTTTCTCTTTTTCTCCTCTATACTGCAACGCAGCAGGATTTCCCTCTTTGCACTTCCTGTTTGGCCACATTCTGCACTGGCACCTGACTTTGTCAGTGGGGAAAAAGTCGTCAGAGGGCTGGTCCTATTTGGTTCAGGATGTTAGGTGACATGGCGGATGCGTCCTGTCAATTCTCATTAGACATCCTTCCTATGTAGCAGATGTAGCATATTGGTGTCTAACAATTGCATTCATTACATTTATCTGAGAAGTAGACCTCTTAAAACGTCATCAATCATTGGATATTTGGATCCAAATGAACAATGTGAACACACAGTCATAAAGTTATAATTTAAAATATTAACATTATCTAATGGGAGTCTATTTAAAAAATAAAGAAAAAACTTTATAGGCAAAGGGAGAGATTTACCTCTAACAATGAATTACACACATACGTATGCGCATAATATATATATATTAGTGGTGGGCCGTTATCGGCGTTAACGTGCTGCGTTAACGTGAGACTCTTATCGGCGATAAAAAAAATATATCGCCGTTAATCTATTCTCAAAGTTGGGTTGGGAGCTGGATCTATACTACGCACTATGATGACTTTCACCCTGATATTTTAGCGCGGATGTATACCTAGCCGAATTGCACTGTAGGGGGCGAGAACTAGTCTTCGAACTAGAGGCTCGCAGTCCGTGATGGAGAGATTGTTAACGGCTGGTCTATGTGGTAATACAATCGGGCAGGACATCCAAACACTCACCTATCATTCATCAACCTCAAATATGGCTTTTCATCTGAAAGATGTATGTAGTAGCAACTTTACATGGCGCTCAATATGATGTTAACCTAGAGAAATGTGCGCTATTGAAGTGTTTGTGTGGAAGCGTTTGCTGCAGGACAGGCTCCGTGCGCTCACTTGCTCTTAAAATCTCCGTCATTTTTGGTCATACAGATAAAAGTAGCCTAATACATCTTTCGAATCTGTAAAGACTCTACGTTATTTGTGTGCACTCAGAATAACAACGAAGCGTTGCGCTTTTAAGCAAACAGGATGTGCTTTAGGTCTCATGTGAACTTGAGAATTCACTCCGTGTCACCCTCTGCTTGAACCTGTGTGTATGCCTAACGTTACTGTGAAATTACCACATCAGGCGTGGCGTGCTAACATGGATGCAGCTATGAAGCCGCCGGGTTTGCTTCAGGAAAATTTATTTTAAGAAGCTTCCCAATGGAAACTGTAAACAGTTCATCACGACCTCTTATGTAGGCCTACAGTTCAAAATTCATGTTTAACTGAATAAACAGTTAGTAAACACAAGTACATCTTATTGAACATAGTTTATTTTCATCACCAATTATCATAGTAGAACAGCTTTCTCAAGCAGTTTGTGATGCATTTTGGAAACAGGAGATGCGCCCCTGGTCTAATGCGCCACCTGGCTTGAGAAACCCGTTCTCAAAGACTTACTTTTAGTCATTATTTGGGTAGCACACATATTCTGAATGCCTTCGGCAGAATTCAAATGAGCCATTTTAATCTAGATTAATTCCAAGATTAATCTAGATTAATCTAGATTAAAAAAAATAATCTATGCCCACCCCTAATATATATATATATATATATATATATATATATATATATATATATGTGAAGAGTTTATTTGCAAAACAGATGACTCCATTTTTTATTTGTTAAATAAAAATGGTTAAAAGCAGTTATTTTTTTCTTTGCAAATAAATAGATATAGATAGATAGATAGATAGATAGATAGATAGATAGATAGATAGATAGATAGATAGATAGATAGATAATTTGACCCTCTCTGTGGAAGCCCAGCTAAAGTAATCTTTTGTGATTATACTGTTTTCTACACAAAATTATCCTTCATATGGTAAAAACATTCTGTGAAAATGTAACCTTCAAATCTTCATATATTGACTGAGTAAGACAATGTCAAAGATTGAAATTATAGTGAAACAATTAATGGTTGAAATCCAACTTTGATGCTTGTTTTCTCATAATTAGATTTTGAGACTTTAGCCTGGATTTCACAGAGAGGGTTATATATATATATATATATATATATATATATATATATATATATATATGTATGTATGTATTACAGAAGATTCAAACACTCACTGATGCTCCAGAAGGAAAAACCATGCATTAAGAGCCGGGTGTGAAAACTTTTTAACAATGAAGATGTGTATATTTTTCTTGTTTTGCCTAATACTATCATATTTTTTCATTTAGTACTGCCCTTCAGAAGCTAGAGAAGATAGTTACATGTTTTCCAGAAGACAAATTTTTACATTTGAAGATCAGGGTAATTTTTACTTAATTTGTCTTCTGGAAAACATGTAACTATCTTCTCTAGCTTCTGAAGGGCAGTACTAAATGAAAAAAATATGATAGTATTAGGCAAAACAAGAAAAATATACACATCTTCATTGTTAAAAAGTTTTCACACCCCGGCTCTTAATGCATGGTTTTTCCTTCTGGAGCATCAGTGAGTGTTTGAATCTTCAGTAATAGTTGAATATGAGTCCCTCAGCGTGAAAAGATGGATATCAATAACATACAGTCATTGTTGGAAAGGGTTCAAATACACAAAAATGCTGGAAAACCAAAGAATTTGTGGGACCTGAAGGATTTATCTGAAGAACAGCAGACAGTTGAATGTTCAGGACAAACAAAGGACTCATGAACAACTATCACTAAACAAAAACACAGCGGTGGATCATTCAGGTAACTACACAGTATTAAGAATTAAGTGTATGTAAACTTTTAAACGGGGTCATTTTTATAAATTCAACAATTTTCTCTTGTGGACTACATGTAAACATCTTTTATGTGAAATATATTATTCAGGTCAGTACTAAATAAACAATAAATAAACAATAGCATAACATGCATTTTGTATGATCCCTCTTACTTGGTAAAATAATCAACATTTTGCAGATTCTGCAAGGTTTATGTAAACTTTTGACTTCAACTATATATGATAATATTATTAGTATTTTGTTTCTTATTTTTGTGAAAAATCAATTACAATTTATTTTTTTACACTAAGTAAAACATTGAAATGCAAGGTGTTTTTAATGTTACATTGAAACCTGATTTAATGAATTAATTTATCCACAGTTGTTTGTTGTTGGCATTAAATGAATAACTATGTATTCATGAAAGTGATGTATGTTGAACGAACAGTCGTTTTTTTGCATTAACCATGCATTTTTCTTACAATCGACAGCAAGCTCACATTAATATATCCGTTAATATCATCTATCCCCATCCAATCAATAACTGCTGCATAGAACCAAGCTCAAATTTTTTCTTTTTTTTATACTTTATACACTGACTCTTTTCAACTTTAAACACTCACATCATGTTGACAGATGCTTGGCTTGAAAGTGACTTCTGCGTGAGCTGTGCTTCATACATCTTTACGCTATTAACAGTGGACAATGGACCTGTTTTTGCATGGAAAATTAACTGCACCTTAATAAGCCTTCTTTATAATGAGCATGTTTCTATAGAAACACAGTGTTCTGATTTTGTGCCTTTCTCTTCTGCTAGTCTGGTCCTGTGTTTAAGCTTTTTGTCCTCTTGGTGCATTAGCAAGCTGAAGAAGTCGGGCCTGTGAAGGGCTGTTGCGTAATGAATCCTCAGCTGACTTTAAAAGGATACCTTTAACTCCTGCGGTGACTTAATTTTGCACTGTATTCTCACAAACTTTTCGCAGAACTGTGTTTGACATGATTCCTCTTTACATAATGCCTCTAGCCCATTTGTACACCGACATCCTGCTGGGGGGAGTTGGCTGTGATGAGCAGTGCTGGTGGGCACTGGCTGCTGAGCTTTCAAGACAATCGCTGATGATTCTCAGAGTGGCAGGGCGTTCAGATTTGAGACTGAAGCTGCTGTGCTCTAGTACCAGGCTCTGCTAGACACACACACTCATTGCTGTGTTTTACCTCAGGGGTTGCTGCCAAAATGAAAAACTGGGAGAAAAATGAGCAGGAGTTGCAGAGATGTTTTTGAACAAGTGTGCATTAGAAGATAGCCAGATAGAAATGCAGTGATCATGAATTAATCATGAAGGTTGTGTTAAAAGCATGAGGCCACGTTGGCTTGTAGAGACATTGATTTGTGATAGATTGACAGAGCAGCCCTGCTCATTTTCCCCTATATTACTATCATCTAATCAATTTTTTTCCTTTTTGATAAGCAGTTAAATGTGTTCGTTTACACACAGAGAAAAAGGAAAAAATGTAAGCTTTTAATAAGTCCAAGAATAAAATGATTAATTTAGCCTACTCAACATGTTAAAATAGATTTGCAGAACTTTTCTTGCTGTTTTCTAACAGTTTGGACTTGAATAAAGAAAGAAAACTTGCAATTAACCTTTCCACAGGCATTTTGTTTAGACAGATATCGTGATGTATCAATTATAGGCTTTTCTATAAATATATAGACTTTAAGCGGCGCTGCACAGAATGGTCAGTGTTTGACATCAAAGTACCGCGAGAGCGATAAGAGAGCAGATGGATCCGATGCTTTTGAATGGCTCTCGTGGTACTTTAATGTCATACACTGACCATTCTGTGCAGCGCCGCTTAAAGTCGAACGTGCCCATTACTCTCGCGTGTCACGTGACAGTGTAATCGCAGCCTCTGAGGTTGAAAAATCGCATTTTTCATATAGCGATATTATCACAAATGCAATTAATCGTTCAGCCCTACTATATATAACAAAAATAAAAGCAAGATACAAATACAATTTGTAATCTATTCAAGTGTAAAATTACACTGGATAGTCTTCACTGTATAAATAGACTGTAATGGCAGACAGCAGCAGGTTTATTTAGGCTGCTGTCTCTTGAAGACCTCATGCAGGGATCTAAAATACTGTTACACAGGGCTCTGTGCTTACTTTTCTTTTTAGGAGTGCTTGTCCTTCTAGTAAAAAAAAAAAGGAGCACCTTCTAATCAATAATCAGAAATTCTGATAAAAAAATTGCCTTCCTAATATGAGGTGATTTACAGAGGAATTTTCTTTTTATATTTGGTATTTTTCAAATTTTATTAAAAGTATGTCATCAATGTCAAAAAAAAGGATATTTATAAGTAGATTTGTCGATTTTAGTCGACTAGTTGATTTTTTACAAATCGTCAACTTAATTTTGCTCGCGTCAACTAACCGGCAAAATACCGGAAGTGGCGCATTTCACGGACGAGAATCCATAAAACACATTATTAGAGTATTTTCCAAGGCTGCATGATATACTAAACCCATTTTAAATCATAATTAACATAATTGTGAATTCTCAAATGCTACTTAATTATATGCTATGCGGTATATGTGCTTTAATTATTTACATGCGTGTAGGTTAAGTACATGCTTCACACTGCCTTCGTTCCCAGTAGTTCTACAGAAACGGTTATCATTTACATGTGGAACATCTCAAACTCCATCTCTGCAAGTTTTTGTTGTAATGTTCATCTGGGAATGTAAAGTGCGCATTTCATCCGATATTTTGTAAGGTCAATTATTTATAAATCTACACAAACGTAGGATACATCGTGGTTTCAAAATAAAAGCTCAAACCCTCACTCTGAGTTTACATGTTTGGATGTTCACATATTCATCTAATTACAGTGGCTATAGCATTTCTGTCCTAAAGGAGTGGCCAAATATTAAAGATTACGTGGAAATTTGAATTAAATGGCGCTTGGTCAATATTAAACGAAGATTAGATTGCACAGTAATGTGTGAAAACAATTCTCAGGCGGTCAGCGCCTCCTGCAAGCCTTTGTTGTTATGCGTAATGTACATTAGCTCTATTGTTTATAATACATTATGTATTTTAACAGTTTTGTTCAATAAAACCATATGATTTCTTGCTTTTGATAACTTATTTGAACCAATTATTAATGCATCATTGCTATTATATATGTATTTTAAGTCATTTTAAAAGCTATTGTTCACTTACATCTTTTTTTATTACCACAAAAAAAATATTATAATTATAGGGCCCTATGAAATTCGTTTTATTTCCAAACTCCGTTTTTTCCATTTACATTTTTCTATACTCTGTTTTAATGGTTAAATAAAATTGTATTAAATCAAAAAAGCTATTTAATTAATTAAGTTTTACTGTTTTATCTGTACCAAATTCTGTTCCATTATTTTCTGGATTCCATTTTAATGGTTCCATTTAAATTTGAATAATCAAAAGCATCTCCAATTAATTGATTTTATATCTTAGAAAGTTTATTTTATTTAATTTTTTTCAGAAATATTGCAATAAATTCCGATAAATAATATTTCTGCTTAATTCTTTAAAAAATTGTTTTAATTATAATTGTATTATTAGACTAGAACACGTGGATATGTTGTCATTATTACACTATAATACTGAACTTTGATTTCAGTGATTTGGACTATGAGATGGACACTTGCTTCTTGCACTCTATGTTGCACTTTACTTTTGCTTTAAAAAAGGATTTCATAGAAATGTGGATTAATAAAATAAGTGGTTTAGTAAAATATTCTTTCGTAAAATTGCAGTTTTTTGGCAGGAAATTAATCGTTTAGATTAATCGATAAATTAGTTGATTAGATTAATCGAAATAAATAACGCGTTATTAACACGTTAACTTTGACAGCACAAATTATAAATGAGTAAAAGTACTTCTAAATGTAACTGTGAAATGAAATGTAAATGCCAGTGTAAGGACCTGAGGACTGGAACGGCGTGGTTAAACTGCTGGGTCTAATGCTAACAGGGTACCATGGAAGTATTATGCTTTATTGAAACACCTTGGAGCACCACAGTATGTAATATGTTAATCATTCAACTCTTGTGAAGAATTATGATTTAAAGCGTAGCCAGGCTTTTTTCAACAGGATGAATGTTTTTGATGTTCTGAAAGCAGTTAGGCGCATGACTCTCAGCTGAGAGCTGCAGTGGGAATGTTGCCCAGCTGATTGTGGTGGCATATGATCCTTTAGCCACACCAATGAATGCTGGGACTGTCTCGCAACGGGGTGTGGATCTTAGAGATCTTTATACCCCTATTAGATTACAAATAGTTTTCACACAGGTGAGTATTTTAAGCTTTAACATTACCTTATTAATTCCCAAGGGAATTGTGAAGAGGAAATGCTGCATGTGGTTTACAGAGGACAGTAAAGTTTCCTTCAAATAAGATTTTCATAAAATATTGCATAGATAGGCTTGTCACATAAAAGCCATTGTATATAATTCTTTAAACTTCTTACCTCCTGTTAATGAATAATTGACTTATGTATTCATGCTTAACTTTTTATTATACTGTTACACAAGACTGTCTTGTAATACCGTACATGAACAGTTGATGAGAGAATGAGAGAGCATTTGCCATTCAAATCAGTCCTGTTGCTAATCTCTCTTCCCGGATATGACCTCCTGCAGGGGCAGCACTAATCTCACTTATCCAACTATTGTATGTAATTATTGCCATATTACAAATAAGACCAGCATCTCCTCACCACGTCTGCACAGTGGGCCGACCCACACTATTGTTCATATCGGGCCGATGGCGATATTTACATTGAAAGCCATTATCGGCCGATTCTGGTATCTGACTGATAATATTGTGCATCCTTTGGGAGAATTTGTTATTTTTTAGTTTAACTAGACACTTTAACTTTAAGAAAATGAGAATGCGGGGGGAAATGAGGAATCTGTATTTAATTAGCCTTAACAGTACTAAGTATTTTATATTAATATTTAAATTTAAATTTTATATTTTCTCACTGATCCCCCCTCCCCCATTTTTCATCATTTTTAAATTTTAAACATTTGAGTGGTAGTGTAAACAGTTGGAAAAGTTAAAGTTAATGCGCTAGAGCAGTGGTTCTCAAACTTTTTACACCAAGTACCACCTCAGAAAATATTTGGCTTTCCAAGTACCACCAGTATGACCAACATTAAAATGCAGTATAAATGGCTGCCCACTGCTCCGGGTGTGTGTTCACGGTGTGTGTGTGTGTGTGTGTGTGTTCACTTTGGATGGGTTAAATGCAGAGCACAAATTCCGAGTATGTCACATCACTTTCAGTAGCACTATACACAGTAAAAAAAAAAACGAGTCAATTTTAATCCTTATAAGGATATTTATTATTGTCAGCCTCTTAAAATAAAGTAAATACACAGTTTGAACACTGCACCGTGCTTACTTCCACGTAAATAAAAAACTTAATTATTAAATTAAAATATATTGTACCTAAAAGTGAAATAAAAACTGTACTGTACTTAAATGTTAAAAAAACTGTACTTAAATAAAGATTAAATGAAAATGTATCATACTTAGGCTACTTAACATTTAAGTACAGTAACTTAACAGTAACATTACAGTAACATTTAAGTACAGTTTTTATTTAACTTTAAGTAGCTACAATACATTTTCATTTAATCTTTAAGCACAGTACAGTTTTTAATTCACTTTTAAATAAAAAAGTACTTGATAAAAAAAAAAACACAGGCTGTATATGTAGCTGCAAGTAACAACAATCAGGCCACCTTTCCACCAAAGCCAGCTGAAAACACCCAGGTGTGAGCGCTTGAGAGGGCAGCGTATTTTCGGTTGCTATGATATGGAATATCCGCTGAAGTAATATGGCAGACGCATCGCGAATGAAATGTTTCTCCAAGCATTATTTTTCATAACAATATTATTGTACTCCGGCAATTCCATCTGGTAAAGACATAAATACTCAGAGATAAGCAATATTAACTTCTCCATTGCTGTTAAGTCGTAGTACACGCAGGGTGTGACGGTATTAGTCCCGCCCCTCCTCCACTGTGATTGGTTAGCTGACTAAAAAGTGACAGTGATGAATGCTAACATTCTTATATTCTCGGTGCCAAGAAAAAAATGCCAGAGTGCTCAGCATGAAAAAGACGCTCCCATTTAAAACAATTAAAAAAAATCTTGGTGGACACGCGGCCTGATTTATATTTAATTCTGAGATTCCTCTGCATACCACTAGACGAAGCTCACGTACCACTAGTGGTACGCGTACCACACTTTGAGAACCGCTGCGCTAGAGCACATCAGTCCATCACTGTAATCCATGTGTTATATTACAGACCCCATATAGTGCCTCTCTCTCTTCTGAGTGAGGGGCACTGCCATAGACTATGAAGGGACAAGATGTGGAATGTGAGATATTCCTTTTCTCTTCTTTGTCAGAGCTGGGAACCAAGAGTGACCACTTTTGTCTTCTCATCCTCACTTTTTCAGTGACTCTGATTAGTAGGTCATTAGTTACTGGGAGTTGTAATCTGTTTTGGCTAGAGCTGTGTTAACGAGATAACTGTCTTATAAACTGATAATTTTAGCCAGGTCAAAGACGTTTGTGACAGGCGGCAAAATCGTTTAGGCCATTGTAGCTTTTTTCAGTCTGTGTTTATTAGGGTTTGAAAAATTCCTCGATTCGTTCGGTGCATCGGCAAAAAAAGTTAACGATGCGATGCATCGGATACAAGGTTGGCATTTGTATCGCGATGCATCTTTTCTAACATTTGCATTGGTAAAAAGCGATTTATTTATATATAATTACAAGTTGATGCACTACACTTTCATTGTTTAGAAAGTGACCAATACTCTGTGACCAGTATTTTATATGTAGATTGATTTCTCCTCTCTAAACTGTGTCTCGAGCGCGTTCTCTCATCACCGCTGCGCATGAATATGACGAATCACAACACTGCAGAGACCTGAGGAAAAGCAGGGATTAAAGTCCAAAACCTGACTTGAAATAACATAACAAATCAATCAGGGCTAAAGCGGTTATAAACGACAGTTTGCCTGCTCTGAACCAGGTTAGCTTTCCAGCATAAGTAGCCACAGTGACTGAGGTTGATCTTTGTCAAATTTGCTTTATGGAACCAAATAATTTGACAGTGAGTCAGACTAACTGAAATAAGCCTGACCTATTTGGTAAACTTGTTTCATGAAAGCCTCGAGGCGTTAGAAGTCAGAAGACACAAGTTAATTTATGATTTGCCTGACTGTCTGAACCAAAGAAATAAAAGTGATCATATTTTTTCCATTGCATTGAATTACATTGTGTTGAATCGAATTGCACTGCATCGTAATAGGGGTGAATCGTATCGCATCGCATTACTATGCTTCATATGTATCTTCAGTGTATCGTATCGTTGGCTGTGCATCTTGATGCGTATCGCATCGGCGGCCTCAGTTATGAAGATGCACATCCCTAGTGTTTATCTCCTTAATCTTGGTTTTTGGCTTATTTTGTGTTTTGGACAATGCTAATTGTTGTTGCGTTTCAGTGAAGATGGATAATGGAATTCGGCTACAGTGTTCTAAATTTTTGAAATGTTTTGTTTATTATATTAGATGTTCTTTACCTCCATAGCCTGTCCTTACAAGTGCTTCTGTTAAAATAAGAGGTTGCAGATGGCAGACGTTTGGTGAAATGAGCAAAACATTGACATTCCCATATGTCTGTACAGTATCCAGCTGTTCACTTTCAGATGTGTTTTTAAAATATACTGCCTTTTAACAAAGGCAAATGTGGATGACTATCTACAAATTTCAGGTCACTGTAAACCTGTGCCAGGCAAAATACCATTAGCCTTAAAAATGCAAACATCTTGCCAAAAGATTAGGCAATATGGATTCTAATTTGAATATAAATATAATGAAAAGAGCGGAAGTGTGTGAAGCTTGGCAACATCAAGGAAAAAGGAAGGTCGAGATTTTCGATTGTGTTCTCATACAATGGAAATATATGTCAGCCTAAGTGAAAATGTATACTCAGCAGAGCTGTTAGACTTGCCGTCCTGAAATGCTTCCCAGTTATGTAATGCCTGTAGCTTGGATAAACGCAAACACATTGTGGTTTAAATAAGTTATGTCTAATCTCTCGGCAGATTCCGCAGAAAGATTGATGACTCTCGTTCAGGTGTAAACAGCTATCATGCTCTCTCTGTCTTTTGGGTTCTTTTTTGTTAATGTGTTTTGCACGTCTGCCTCCCCCCCCCCCCCCTGTCAATAGGGAGTAGGGGGTCAGTCGTCTGTCAACTCCATCTGTCTGGGGTCAGGTGGGTGTTTATGGTAATTCGCTCACCCGGTGGGTTGAGGGCATCCGGAGCAATTTCAAATGCCCAGTCACGTGTCATCATGCATGAGGAGGCCAGTCTAGGTTAAAGGCCTATTCAAACCAAAACAATATGCTATTTTTATATTGTATTTTTATATTGGAATATATTGTTATTTTTATTAATTAATTTTTTTATTGAAGGATTGGTCTTTTTATTTTATTTTTAACAATTGTCCTCTATTTATTTTTGTTTGTTTCCTGAGAGTATTTTTTCTGTTTAACATCAAAGTGTCTAAATAATTTCGGTGGGGAAAATTGTGTTTACTGTGTATTACATGATTACTGTGTATTACATGATGGTTGACTAAATGTGCACTTTTAATTAGGGCTGTGCAGTTAATCGAAATTCAGTTTAGATTTCGGCCTCCAACGATTATGAAAATACTGTAATCGAGATAAAACTATTAGTCCGCCCCCTTTCCAGCGGTGCTCTTTTGTTGCTCCATAAAAGGCCAATTTCATGTGCAAATCAGTAAAATCATGTAAAGACACTTTAGTAAAATGGGACGTGCTTGATTTATTTAAGTTGATTAGATGTATTTTTCTCATGACAGAGAACATGCGCTTCCTCGGGAAGATTAGTGTGTATGCGCTCAGAGACAGAACACAACACGGACATGTAAAGTCATCTTTTAGCGCCTAAACGGTCAAATACACGCAAAAATGTGTCAAAATGCGGCGCTTGGTGATTATTCATGTAAACCCTCTTCGGTTATGTAATAAATGGACGTAAAGAGTTGAGGATGAAAATACTTGTGTACAGTAAATTGGATCCGTGCGGCTCTTAAAGTGACAGCGCGCTATATTCCTGCTGCCGACTGTGTGCTTTATATTAATAATCAAACAACAAAAGACAAATTCAAAATCACTCTCTGCACTTGACTGAATGACTTTTGTAGCTTTAATAAGAAACAAAGGAAGTGTAATTCTTACAGTCAAGACTATGCTGTTTTATTTTACATTAGGTTATTCAATTTTTCTAATAGGCTGTTAACTGAAAAGCTATTTTAGACAAAAAAAACTTATAGCACAGGTTGTTTCTTTTGTATCTTTTATTCTATTGTATTATTTAGCTTTTTTATTACTGGCATTGTATTCCTTGGCTTTTTTTATTACTGGCAGTTTAATTATTGTCAATAATTTTGAGGACCTTTTTTGTTGTTGTTTTATTTTTACTAATATTAGTTACTCTGGTATTCTGCTGTGGTATTGAGAATCGTGACATTTCGCTGGTCTCTAAAATTTAGATGTCATAGGAACCTATTTACAGAAAATATATAATTGATATATATCACTATGTTTAAATAAATCTTTCATATAAAGTTTTGGTCATATGGCCCACTAATAATCGTTTTAAATAATCTGGATTACAATATTGACCAAAATAATCGTGATTATGATTTTTGTCATAATCGAGCAGGCCTACTTTTAATGGATGTGGAAACTTGGAAATGTTCTCAATCACCTTTCAACTCCAATCCTAACCCTAACCCTAACAGGCGGTTGCAAGTAAAGATAAGATTTACTTTAGTCAATTATTTTGACTAAAGTAAATCCACTGGAGGGCTTGAGAAAGATGCCCCTCAGTCACTTTTCCTGTAGCATTTGTGACACACTTACTTTTGAGTGGTCTGTTAATAATATGTGATGTGCTGGAGAGGGATGTAAATGGAAGTGTCTGCCATGCACACTGTATATTTGCCCTCAAGCTGAAGGAGTGAGAATGGAGGAGTGGTCAGGGTAGGGTGACACAGCAGCTAGAAGTAGAAGTGGAGCCGGAGCTGCATTCCTGAAATAACAGCAAGTTTTGGGAGGTGACGGGAAGAAGGAAGTCACTACATGGTCTTGTTCCTGCTTGGGCCAGTATAAAACTCTCATTTGTTTGGGAACATACACATCACCTATTTTGTTTTAATAGTCTAGGTTTAGTTATCTTGGCTGTGTTTAGCAAACCTGGCTATCTAGATAGCGTTTTTAGGCATGTTTCGAGTCAGCTAAGGTCACACAGACTCCGGTTTAGCTCACTCAAAAAATGCGTCCAATAGCAAAACATGCTGTCTAGGTAGGTAGCTCACTAGTTTTCTTACTTCTACCTGGCCTTATTTGGAGACTTTTCATTTACATTATTTTCTTCCCCTACAAATACCTTACTGTACACATATGTCTACACATGTACACTTTTTCTTGATCGGTTTAGAACTTATATTTCATATTCTCGTGAGCAACAGCTGTGTCAAAAGCTAGTCTTTAGTGTTTCTCTACCCAGAAACAGACCTTTTGTAAGCACCTCAGACCCTGCTGATAAAATCACTCTCTCCTGATGAAGCTGTTTTATGGAGCCCGTATAATTCAGCGTCTCCCCATCACTCAGTCCTATTTTCGGCCCTCGACCTTTCCCTACTGCTCTATCAGAGCCAGTTCAGTTCTGCTCCATTGCCCCTGCTAATAAACACGTCTAGAATGGACCTCAAATTTAGCAGTCTGCATGGAGTCTATAGACCGAAATGGATAGTAGTGCTTTATGATGTGATTGCCTTTTAAGAAGCAAAATATATTTGGGTTCAGTCTCAGTTTCTCATTTTTTGGGGGAAATGGGATTATGTTAATGGTCTAGGGTCAGAATATTTGGGGGATATCTAATATACATGATAAATGGACCTTTTTTTTAACAAGTTTTCCTCAATATTTGATCTCCTTTCGTACAGTTTCAGTGTTATATTTGCTACTGTTCAGCATTTATATATTTTTGAAAGACGTCTCTAGCAAATGTCTGCTAAAGCTGTATTTATTTCATGAGATCCACTAAATTTGTGAAATATTAAATTTTAAAATAACCATTTTAAATTGGAATTTTCAGCAGCCTTTACGTCAGTCTAGATCATCAGTGAAATGATTCTAATGTACTGATTTGATGATCAAGAAACATTTCTTCTTGTTATCAAGG
Organism: Gymnocypris eckloni scoliostomus; assembly: GCA_027564155.1. Classification (NCBI taxonomy): domain Eukaryota; kingdom Metazoa; phylum Chordata; class Actinopteri; order Cypriniformes; family Cyprinidae; genus Gymnocypris; species Gymnocypris eckloni. The sequence goes on from CM050421.1 coordinate 16,177,189, forward strand.
TTGAAAAGAGTTGTGATGCTTAATATTTTTGTGGAAACCATGATACATTTTTCCATGATTCTTTGATGAATAAAAAGTAAATTATTATTATTAGTTTATAATTATTTAAAGCTGCAGTCTGTAACTTTTTTTGGTTAAAAATGATCCAAAATCTATATTTGAGAAAGTACATAACCAGCCAGTGTTCAAATATATCGCCTTACTTAAGCCTGATTCACAACGGTTAGCTTATAATAATGTTTTGTAATTTGAGTTGTACGGGTAGGTTTCCGCAGGAGATTCGAGCATGGCACGGCATCGTTACGTCACGTCTGTAAACATAAAGAAGTTGTCCCGGGCTACTAGGCTATCGCGTGCTAGGATCCTGAATGTGCCGGATCATTTATAGCTTTTTCTCACAGCAGCTAGAATAATTACATTTCTAATTTTGATGGCGGATTGTAATCCAGAAAGGGTTTATGAAACATATATGAATGAAATTAAATTATATTCCAGTTTTAAATGTGCTTCTGATTACAGATAGCCTGGGATTACACAATATTTGTATTATAATGAAAACCAGTTTGAAGGAAGCATAGTTTACTTTTTGGGTTAAAATAATTTATTAATATAAAATTAGAATGGTATGACAATTAGATTAGACTGTACATAAATTGAAATCTACATACTAAACTCATAGTCCCGCAATGCTGATGTTATTAACATTAATAATTTGAGAATAAAGTATAACAATACTAATAATTTACATGGTTTAATGTGATATGAGCTAACCGATCGTTAGATTTAATTACCATTAGTAGCGCGATTTATTCTAATACTTTTTTCCTCAATTGGTTAGAACAAATGTGTCAGACTTGTTACTTGTTCAGATGGCAATATATGGTGAAAATTCTTATTTGGGTCATATATTTCAAGACGTAGGGTAGAATCTGTGATTGCGAAGTACAGTAAACATCCAGACCGGTGCAGTGACTGACAACTACACATTCACCTCAAAACATTAGATTAATCTGCGCTGGAGTCGTGCCGGAACACCAGATCACAACCCACGCAATGAAGATAATTCTGCAAGAAACTGCAAGTTTTCAAACAGAGATGGTGACAAAGAGGTAAACGTTACGGACTGCAGCTTTAATATTTATTGTAATTTTCTGTTTTGTTATTAATGCCATCCTCTTCACAGCACACACATCACAGACAGACCATTTCAGGTCTTTCCATGTCTAGAGTCTATTTTTATAAAAAGGTTTTGAAATATTTAGTCTGTAGACACATCTTTCCTGACTGTTGGATAAGTGTATGAGTCTTAAATGAATATATGCCTACTTGTTCTGTAGTGTGACAGTATATTTTTTTTTGAGTTCTCTCTATGAATCAGAAAATTTGGTATTGTTATATTTTTGCAATGAACTTGTAAATCGAAATGTCCTTGGCCTTCAGATAAAATATTATATGTTCCACCTCTGGGATGTGTGTTTGATGGAATTGCATGTGTCTGCGTATGTATTTTCATGTTTTGACGTGTTGGATGTGGGAGGTGGGCTGACTTCATACCCGAGAGAGATACCCAAAACATCTGCTCCTGCTTTTGGTGCATCTGGATGGGCTGCTGTCCTCCAGCATGATAGGTTACATTTATCTACACACACTTTCTATGTAGCTCCCAGTTAGTTCACAAGAAAATGAAAAGAGAAAGTACAGACGTTGCTTTGAGCGGTTTGCCACTCCTTCTATCACACACCTTTATCAACAACCACACCTAAAGTTGAGACTGTAGACAGTTATTTTACTGTGTTTGTTATTACAGACAGAGAGATGTGGTTAATTGAGTTAAATTACTGTCTTTATTGCATTAACATAGATTAATGAAGTTTCATTTTATATTGACTTGTGCTGACATGGCGGTTGGGAAGATAGATTGGGAGGGATGAGTAAAGCCCCTCGCTGATCTTTAACCTTTCACACATTGAGGCTGGAGATCTGCGTGTGTGGGTTTCCCAGGGGCCCCTGTGCTTGTATGGAGATGTGCAAATAGTAGCTACATGGCTATCTAATGACCATCCGCTGATGCTCAAGTCTTTAATTTAATCTGCCCCTCATTTCCATGTCTCTATAATGGAGTGTTCTCAGATTTATACTCCATTTCCCCCACACCTTATCAAGTTATGTCCATGCTCCTGCTCATTTGATGATGTTTTACCACAGAGCATTCTCTTCAGTTTGCATTTTTTTCCACTTAAGGCTTATATTTGGATCATCTCCCATACTTTATTTGCATCTTTGAAATTATTTTAATTTCAGTGCTGCTGCCTGCACTTGCCCTAATTAAAATGATAACCTGTAACTTGGAGTTGCCAAAAAGTTATTCTGCCATTTGTCAGTTGTGTGCCAATTTTCCTAAACTAAGAATCATTATGTTGTTGACAATAGATAGGGGTTAGGCCAACTTTGATTATTAATGGATGTGATGTAAGGAATTAAATCTGTTCCTTATTCAAATTAAGATGTTAAACTACCAGATAGGGCTGGGCGGTATATGGAGTTATACGATATATCGATATATTTTTATAAGCGATACGGTATGAAGCAATACTGTTAATATAGAGTTTGATACAAGCGCATCCAAAAAAAATATCTATAGGGAGGAGGACACCGACTGAACTGCTGCGGAGAAAGTGCATAAAACACTTTGTTCTAAACGTGTCAAGCTTTCTATGAAGGGCTTTAAAAACTCATAAGATATAGTAGCCTATAGTTTCAGTTTAAAGTGGCTCGGCCCGTCTAGAGTTGTAATGATATACCGGTATGATGATATAAACACGTACGATTATCATATCGTGTACATTTTGCTTATCTATGGTATTTGGTGAAAATAAAAGACGCAGAATCTCACCTGCGCCTATGCAACAACTTTCCACTTAACTGTTCTCTTGCTCCACTCACACGTGCAGCGGAGACAATATCAGAGACAGAGGCCGTTATCTCTAATCTCTATCCTACGTCGAAATATAAATCAAATTTGGTAGTATAGGAATACTTTGGATATAGAAAAGACAGATGTTCATTTGTCCTCGAGGATAGACACAGTTCGCAAAAACTGTGGTCACAAAGCAGCCGCAAAAAGAGGAAACACATCGAACATGTTTACCTATATTTCAGAACACCATCCCTCCGTGAAGATATAGTTATGTCCCATTTATAACTTAAGGTTAAAGCCTTATGATTTCCGAGATGCGGAGTGAATCCCAAAATCCAGTCATGACAATGAATTTACAATGCAGATGTCACAGAAAACACGCGGTTTGATGGATTGATGAATAAATCAAAAACAGAGCTGTCAAGGCATTACATGGTCTAGTGTCTGTGATTATTAAAGCGAAAAAACACTGCTATATAAAAATATAATCTGTTTGTTTTGCGTTTATCTCTGTGAGCAATCGGCGTTGTGTCATGTACTACATAATCAAGTATGCGCGCTGCGCCACTCATAGTGTTTAACAGCGCCTGCTGTCTCGCTATCTGAGGACAAACACTGAGAGAACAATTAATAATCCTTTCATCATTTTATTTGAAAAAAACATTGTCAAATAAACTTGACTCTTCACTACTACCCGTCTTCTTCTTCTCCTTCTTGTGTGATTTGCGGCAGCTTAGATGCTTCAAATGCGTATTACTGCCCCCCTCAGTTCACTACTACCCGTCAAAATAAAAGTCTGCTTTTTAACTCAAAGAAATAGACAGAAATGACGACTGTACTACAATGTAGCCAACTTCTAAAATGATAATAATAATTTATAGAAACATTTAAGGAATATAATTTCCCCCTCATTTTTATTTAGTAAATTTATGTTGTGCAGCCCTTTACGAAACCATAAAAGGATCAAAGTAGTAATGATGAATATAAGTTGTTAAACTAATATATAATCGATTACATTTAAGTGATTGTTTTTGATTAATGAAATTTGAATAAGCACATGCTTCCAAACATTTGTTCAACTATAAAAAAAACAGTTTTGATATGACCTGTTTGTTCAATACCGTATACCATGATACCGTGAAACCGTGATATTTCCTGAGACGATTATCATACCGTGAAAATCTCTATTATCATAAATAACTAGTCAACTAGTCATAACTATCCTTGCATAACTTTGCACAGGTATATTCTCCATAAGTATTAGAAAGCCATGGAAATATTTCCATTTGCATGAGCTTTTGCTTTGCGATTCTACGCTAAACTTCACAGACTTCGTTCAGAACGCGCACCAAACAGACGGAGCTCAATGAAATAGGAGAGCAATAAATCTGCCTAAAATATAAATTTTGCTGAAATCTGTGTAGTTGGACAATATAAATGTGACATGTGGAATTTTAAACCTACAAGTAAGTGTATTTGTATGAAAGCACTAACTGTAAATTGACCGTAATGGGGTAATCAAAATAGCCTTTTTACTCAATTAGTCAATTCAATTTACTCAATTCTACTTTTTACTTACATTTTTAGTTTAGTAAATTTAACTTCTGCTTTAAAAGCATTATCTTTGTTTTTAGATTAAAGTGTGAGAATGTTATGTCATTTTAACCCTTTTTTGCACATAATATATGCCTACATGGTTACATTCACTTTATTTGTTTAATCCAAATACAAAATACAGAGATATATACCGCAAATCAGCCAAAAAATACCGATATTAATTTTTGCTCATATCGCCCAGCCCCACTTCCAGATGGTTACTTGCCATTTATTTTCTGTGCTCTAGAACGTAATATGACTTCATAAGCAGATTTTGATTTCCTATAAAGTTCACTCCGGACCATTGCCAACTTAACCCAAAATGACAGATTGTGGTAAATGGTTTTACAAGGCATGCTCACGATCACTAAATATGCCTAGCTGGATATTATTTCCCCTGCCTGTGTGGTTCTAGATTTATTATAACTTGATGAAAGATTTTGAAAAATATGATGGATTTCAATTATGCAACATAACACCAGAGACATTTATTAGGAAAGTAAAATGAGTTAAGTTTGAATTGTTTTGAAATGCTTGAAAATGTTATCTCTTCATCTGTACTAGTCAAGCAGGCTCTCTGCACACTAGGGCTGAAAGGATTCCTCAAGTAACTTGAATACAAAAAATCATGAAGAATCGATTTGTCCATTTATATATATATATGAATATGAACACAGAATATGAGTAACCAAACAGTTAATGGCTCCCTTTGACTTCCATAGTATTTTTTATCTAGGGTGAAAGTCAATGGGGATCATCAACTGTTCTTTAAATCAATCATTTAAAAAAAAATCCATTGTTTTTAATTGCATTATGTCGTTTGCAATGCTTCACAGGATTGTATTTTTTTCCATCATTTTAGTAGTTTTCCTCATGGCATAGTTTTAGATTCTTACTTTTTTCCCTCCATATTAAGATGAGCTAGATCTATGTGGCTTGTCCTGCTTCTGCCTGTGCTAAATGTCTGATTGAGAGTCTGGGGTCTTGATGTAGTTACTCACAGTGGTGGAAGAGTAGTTCCACGTCATACATTACAGCACTGCATTCACCTTAAACTGCCCTTAAATCAATACAGAGAGGGAGGGGAGGAACAAAGGCAGTAAAGAGAAGAGGAGGGAGGAGAAGGAAAAGGGTAGCGGTGTTTGTCAGGGGCCAATGAATGAAATCTTTCTCTGGATGGAGAGCTGAGAAGTCGTTTTATTTCTCTCTCTTGTTCTTGTACCTTCATACTCATCAGGCCCTCTGCTGGTCTACACTGATTTCTCACTCATCTGATGCATGCTTTTTTTCCTTTTTGAAAATGTCCTGTTCTGGATTATGTAATGAAATGACTCGTACATTGCTTTTTTGTTTGTTTATTTATTTAGTCATTTAGCAGACTTTTTTATCCAAAGAAATTACAAATGGACATTGTAGAACCAATCAAAACCAACAATAGAGCAACAACATGCAAGTGCCATTACAAGTCCTGGTTAGCCTAACGCAGTACACGTAGGAAGTGTTTTTTTTTTTTTTAAGAAAACGAATATATAGAATATAGAAAAAAGACACTTGGTGTTAGTTTACAAGAAAAGCTAGCAGTTAGAGAATACATAGGCAATTGATAGAGGGTCAAATGTGTCTGTTTTTTTTATAAAAAAGAAGACAGATTAGATCAAATAATATTAGAATAGAGAGTGCTAGAGTTAGAGGGTCAAATAAAGATGGAAGAGATGTGTTTTTAGCCGTTTCTTGAAGATGGGTAAGGATTCAGCTGCTCTGATTGAGTTAGGCAGGTCATTCCACCAGATGGGAACAGTTAATGAAAAAGTCATGTTCATTCTCAAGTTTATGTAGACACACTTTCACTCGCCTGGAATGAACTGTTTGAAAACAAAAAAGACACTGCTGTTCAATAAGCGGAGAAAGAGTTATTGTAATGTATTTATTTTGTAAAAATAATATATCCGTGGCTTGTGTTGGCATGTACATGTCAGTAATGTGAGGCAAGGAATGTTGTAATCTAAGAGGTGTGTTCTAATGGGAACAAACTTATTACATATTACTGGAAACGAAGATAAAAAGGAGAGTGTGAGAGAAAATGCAAAAAACATTATAACACTTGGAACTGTATTTTAACATTTTCTGAAGAAATTGTAGTAGGTGCTTGCCTATTTGGTACTGTGTTGTTAGGGCATTGCTATGTGTTTGCTAAGGTGTTCTGGGTGGTTGCTAGTCGTTGCTTACATGTTAAAGGAGTTCAATATATAATGGTTCATAATTATTTTTCATAAAATGACAATCGTGAGTCGTATTGTTTGAAATGTTTTATAACGCATCTTTCCTTTATAAGCCATTCCATCTGAGGCAACATTATTAATGTGAACAAACTATTTTAAAAAATGTATTAATTAAAGTAAAGCTGAAATCAAATATAAATATTAGATGAAAAACATAAAGAAACATTTTTGCCTTGGCAATAAAATGAGTGGAGGTAAGTACTAAAACTAAAACTGAAATGAAAATAAAGATAACAAATAAAGAAATGTATACAAATTGCAAAAAAAATTAAAATGAATTCTATATCAAAATAATCTAATTCAAAATATAAGTAAATACTAGTGTATTCATGAAAAAATTCTAAAATTATACTGCATCATTTATGTTTGTTTCACAAATGTTATGAGCTAATAGTAATGCTTGCCGTAGCAGGTACCACTTATAAAGTCATTATTCTCCTTTCCATTTAATTTTATTGTTTTGGTTAGTATTTAGTTTTCTTTAAAAATAAGTCAATGTAAAAAATCAGTGGCCTCTGTACACCATACACTCCATGGTGCTGTTGTAATGCTGTCCCAGTTCGGTTACTAATGTTGAAGCTTAATTTAGTTTTTAAACAATGGCAGAAAAGTACAAGTCCATTAAAAACGCCTGTGAACTAAGAACTGTTTCAGTCTGTCTATGTGCTTTACCTGCTGGTTTTAAGTGTTTATTTTAAACCAATTTTAGTAGGATCTTTCTCTATTATGAGTGAGAGCTATAGACACAACCTTTACTCTGAGAGGCAGGTGATCGACAGCCCCCGTGACAAGCACATCTTCATAACAATGATTATGTAAGAGTCTTTTTGTGTGTAATTACTTTAACCCTTACTGGCTTCGGTAGGGAGTACAGAAAAACAGACAAGTGCAATTAAAAGTGGATCCTAGGCTTAAAGGGATAGTTCACCCAAAAATGCAAATTCTGTCATAATTTACTCACCCTGAAGTAGTTCCAAACCTGTGTGAATTTCTTTGTTCTGCCGAACACAAAGGAAGATAATTTGAAGAAAGTTTGTAAGCAGGCTGTTTTGGGGCACAACTGACTTCCATAGTAGGAAAAAAAATACTATGAAAGTCAATGGTGCCACAGAACTGCTCTGTTTCCCACATTCTTCAGAATATCTTCCTTTGTGTTCAGCAGAACAAAGACATTCCTACAGGTTTGGAAATACTTGAGGGTGAGTAAATGATGACAGAATTTACATTTTTGGTTGAACGATCCCTTTAAATGAAAGAGTGAATATGAAGTGCATATGTGCAAGGAGAGATGTAATACACTTAGTATTTTCTTTCAGCTGTCACCCTGCGCATCTCTTCTAGACACAGTTGTTTCATAAAACGCATGTCAGCATTTTAAGGGTGCCTTTTGGATCGACTGTTTCGTATTGGTTTTCTTCATCAGGGTGTGGTTTCTCCTAGTATGGTCGGTGTGGTTGCACAGAAGAATGACAGCTGCTGAGGAGAGGAGAATAGGAGATGGAAGGATGAATGGAGAAAAGGAAATTCAAAGGATGGCAGTCATTAAAAAAATTCTGCTGAGATGGCTACATGCAGTTTGGAGCGTTGAGTGGTGATGAGGTCATGCATGTCGTCCAATTGGAGATTGATTTTTGAGGTTGTATTTGTGAGGTCGATGTGATCTGCTGCTCCACTGTTAATCAAACCTTCATTCTCACGCATTAGCACTGTGCTGTTAATCGTCTAAATTAAGCCTGGCCTGCCGAAGATGTGGGGGCAAAATATGCCTGAGCGGTCTTTGTTTTTTATGGTGCAAATGTATGGGAATTAATAATTAATAATAACTAATTCATAATTTATGCCGTGCATTTTGATTTACAGAGGCAGCTGACGTTAATTAAATAATTTGCAGATTTACTCGCAAACTATATTTCCTATTCATCAATAAGATGAAAACTAGAGCATTATAAACCTAAATATACTTGATTGAATTCAATTAATTGAAATGTGTAGTTTAGTAATAGCAATAGAATTTGTTTGCAGTCGTAATTATGACAGTAGCGCACACAAAATAGTATCTGGGCCATGGATGACTAAACGAACCGCGCCAGAGCGCTGCACTGAGCAATCACACTAGTTAAATATACCGTGCTTTGGGGGTCAAATGCGTTCGGGCACGGTTCAAAACGCCTAGTTAGTACACCCTAACATTCAAACTAGTGGTAGACCGATTAATCGGTTTTGCAGATTAATCGGCACCGATAGTTGATTGCCTCTATCAGTTATCTGTAAAAATCCATGCCGATAGTTTTCCGCTTTGCGTCCGTTGCTGGAGTGGCTGAGAAGGGTCCGCTGGCATTATAAACTATGAGAGCAGCCTCCGAGGCGGAAATCACTGACAACACGTGTTGTTTATTTTGACATGTGACACTGCGCACTGCACAGAGCGGGAAACTTCAAATGCCATTTAAATACAGCCGACAGAAAATCCTGCGGCGGAACAGAGCGCCAATCAGATAGTTTTCTATTAAATTACATTATATTTGTCCTAAATCATTGTGAATGTACATAATGACTTAACTCTAGGCTATACATTTTGTATTGTGCATTTTTTAGCAAAACTTTTGTCTTTCTGTGGCTCTAATAAAGTCTGTATTTTTTTTCCTACTATGAAAGTCAATGGTGCCCCAAAACAGCCTGTCATCCAAGAAGTTTTTGTATTTCTTTCTTAAATTACTAAGAAGTTAAGGTCTTTGAGGAAAACATTTCAGAATGTTTCTCCATATAGTGGACTTCAGTGGGAGTCAATGGATTGAAGGTCCAAATTGCAGCTTCAAAGGGCTCTACACGATCCCAGCCGAGGAACGACGGTCTTATCTAGAGAAATAGTCAGTTATTTTCTAATAAAAAAAAAAAAAGTAATATCTGTAATATAGCCCCATCAACATTTGTTAGTTTCTCTTGTAGTTCTTCATAATGAGTTTGTGGAGCAGGTGTCATCTGTTCGTTTCTGTTCAGACAGCTGTGCAATTGAACTCCATGGATGACTGTAAACTGTTAAGATACATTCCTATAGAAGGCTAACACTCCAGCTGCCCACCGAGATTCTGTCACACTAAACGCCTCTTGTCTGTTACTTATGTTGCTGTAAATCATCCTTTTTTTTTGTACCTTGCTTCACCTGTTTCTCAATCTCTGTCATTCTCTCTCTTTCTCTCTGTCTACATCACCCATTTCTCGTATTTCTCCTCTTTATAGCTGCTCAGTCTTGAACCGAAACTGAAATCTCTCTGTCAGTTTTGTGGTTGGTGTTTCTCCCCCATCCCCAAGTGCCACGACACATCTGCTGATTTGTGGGGGCTTGTCAGGGCCTGTGCCGAGTATTTGGTCTGTTCTGACCCGTCGGTGCTTTTTTCTACCCCCTGCTGTCTGCAGAAATGGGTCAGTGTCTCCAGTATGTTCCAGGCATGTGTCTGAGTGCCAGGCTTTGGATTGGTTATTGCACAGGAAATCACTGTTTATGTTACAAAAAAATAGCAGCAGCCCAGACACCGCTTTGTATGTGTGGTGTGTGTGGATGCTGTATTTCACAGTTCACTCACAGTGGTTTTCATCACCGGCGGGCAGCTGTTCACAGTCCATTGGAACTGAACAATGTACTGTTTCTAATAAACATTTGCTCATGTACTGATGATGAACTGTATTATATTCTTTATTTGTATGGGTTTGAATTTTGTTCGCGTGTTTACATTTTTTATTTGCATTTTTGTGTATTACAAAGCTATAATAAACCTAGGCTGGATCCCAATTTGCATAATTTTTTACTAAAGAACAAAGCCTTCGGTGTTGATGATTGCAAAGCACACCATTTCTGGTACATACCATTCCATTATAAAGTCGTCTTGATGGAGAAGCTCACAAACCTTTTTTTTTTTTTTTTACTCCAAAAACCGCTATGGATACATTTTTCAAACAATCAGTGGTGATTGTATCTCTTGTGGAAAAACCCTTTTCTATTCTAACATGACAGTGTCTCTGTGTATAAGGCAAGGATCAAAGAGAAATGATGATTCAGTCAGTGTGGAAGAACTTGACTGATCTGCAGAAAGCCAAGTCCTAATCCCAGCTGAACAAAAGTTTTTGAGCCAAAAACTCATCACCAAACACCAAAGCCTTGTACATTCATTATATGGACAACAGTACTGGGACACCCCCTTCTTTAGAAGAGAAAAAGGCACTTCCAAACTGTGGTAACAAAGATGGAAATATAATTCATGTACTTAAAAAATGTATTTCCACCTCTGTTGCAATAGTTTTGAAGTAAATGAAATGACGGTACCCATATTTACCCATTTGTCATTGGTGTTTGGTGATGAATTTTTGGCTCAAGGTCTGCATTTAAAGTCACACCAGAGGTGTTCAGCTGGGATTAGGACTCGGCTTTCTGCAGACCAGGTTCTTCCACACTGACTGAATCATAATTTCTATTTTATCCTTGTCTTGTACACAGAGGCACTGTCATGTTAGAATAGAAAAGGGTCCTGTCCGAACTGTTGCAATAAAATTAGAAGCACACAATTCCCTAGAGTATCATTATATGCTTAAACATTAAGATTTGTACTCATGGAAATGACTAAAGTAGTCAAACCTTTCATTAGGAGGGGGTGACCCAATACTTTTGACAATATAGTGTGTGTGTGTGTGTGTGTGTGTTTATATGCACACAGTTGTAGACTAGACTGGGGCTGCTTGGATCAGTGCAGGTAAGCCAAAATAAATCCTGAGTTCAGCAGTTAGTGGACAACAAGGGGTTTCGATACATGTGAGCAGCCAAGCAAACCTGCCTCTTCTGAATCAGCATTATCTGACCTGAAGAATGCTTCTTGAAGGCATGCTCCTAAATGGACTCATTGCTCCCTAGAATTTGCGGTTCACCCTCCAATCCGATGAGCATGACCTATATGTTTATGAAATATCAGATCATCTGGAATGAAGACAACAAGAATGCACACTCTCATGCAGGGCCCCTAATCCACAGCAATCTGCTCTGGGTGGGGTTTGAGAAGAGACTTGGCTGCTCACTCAAAAGAGATTTCCCAAAATGCCTCTGAACAGACGCCCACCCTGACAGCAGGTAGCCCGCTTAAAGAAGTGCTCATTCTTCCATGCCTAGAAGTGTTTTTAAATATAGCCAAGTTCTGTTTGAGATCATTTTGATCTTTTGTTATCAATTATGCTTTTCAGTGAAGCTTGATAAGACTATCGTAGAGATTTGAGTGGGCCAGAACAGCTTAGCAACCCATTAAAACCCCTCAGAACACCTTAGCAACCTTATAGCATCATAGCAGTGAATATTTTTAGACCAGCATCACTCTTTCTGATTTTATACAGAAAATGTATCAGACAATTTTTTTCTAACATTGTTCTCTATCTTAATAGGATTCTTTATTCTCTCTCATTCTTCTGTTTTTCATTGTCTGTCTTAATCAGGCAGATCTTATTGGCTTCATCGCCTCACCATGCGTGACCTACATTTAGGTGTGGCTTCATGTGTTTTTTTTTTCTCTCTCTCTCTCTCTCTCTCTCTCTCTCTCTCTCTCTCTCTCTCTCTCTCTCTCTCTCTCTCTCTCTCTCTCTCTCTGTACCTTTCAGTCTTTTTCCTGATTTCACCCCATCCCCCTCTCATCTCTTACTGGCCATGTGAGACCTCAGCTTTGCCTGTCAATAAAGAGGTTTTATCATCCTTGCCTGTCCATTTTCATTTTTTTTTCCTACCATACTCGGTTCTGTTCTTTATGTTTGAGTTTGGAGCATGACATTTCTTTGTATTTGAGGACATCTGTGCTTGTGTCTATGCATTTTTTATGTATATGACATATTCATTTCCCATGTCTTGTGTGTCAGTGAAGCTGATGTTCTAGCTAATGCGTATAGATGTCAAGGAGGCTGACTGGGTTTTCATTATGGTATTTCTGTATAGAATTAAAATCAAGCCTACTGCTTTGGGCGTGTGTTTGTCTTCAAGATGACAATTTTATCACTTGAATCTGGCACCATATTGTCAGACCCTGCTAATGATTCACCTGTGTACTTGTCTGTGTACTCTGATATTTATAATGTCAACCAGTTCTTACAAGTGGTGTTGACACATTAAATGTGTGTTTATATCAATTTCAGTGGAGAATATGTGTACGGTGTACTGTATGTCCACAGCGCTGCATGCTTTGCTGGGGGAGGGGAGTGTTTCTCTACATCTGCACTGATGCATTGTGGGAGATCCAGTCCAGCTGTAGCAGAGAATATTAAAGCAGAATCCAGTGTGTCACACCATTACTCTTTCCCATTAAGGTCTGATAACACTGACCTCTGTATGTACCAAACAGAAAAATGTCATGATGGGTTCAGTGAGGCTTGCCATAATGGTTTGATAGGTTTTTTCCATCGGAATGTTTAATTTTAGGTTGGTCAGCATCTAGACGACATCCTTGCAACATGCGTTTTGACAAACAATACTTCCATCCTGTGTGGAGGCTGTGGCTTTTTTCCAGACAGATGAGAGGTTGTTACTTGGCTTTTGCAAGAGTTCAAGTGTGTTTGCATATGTCTGTGTGTGTTTGACCTTGTACAACCTTTAGCATTCTTCAATGTATGCCTTTGTTATCATTTGTAATTTAATGTAGTGATATTCTCTTAAATCAGTATTCTAACATGTTTCCTTTTCTGTCTTTCTTTCATGTTGATGCTGCGCTGTTGCTCTAAATCAGGTAAGACAGATCTCCTACACGACACATGTGCATTTACAGTTAAGCCCCAAATGGTTTCTGTGGGGAAAGCAATTTCACTGAATTGTTGGTTGGTTTGTTTTCCTGCTGTTTGTAATTATGTTTGGCCAATTCATTAGATCCACTTTGGTAACTCACCCATTAAACAAAAATAAAATTGAATAGAACAAAATGATGCTTTGCGATCTGACACATCAGTCAGTAAATGTAACAAAGTAGCTTTGGACCTTGATGGTGAGATCTGTTGTGAACAAGTGTTTTTACTGCTGGTACAGATTCAAAAAAATAATAGATTTGTCATAATCTGAATACAATACATATTTTTATATTTATTTATGTTTTATTTATTTAATTTCCTGCATATGGATGCAAAGTTAAAGAATTGTGGGTAACACTTTCTATGAAGCCCGTATTTATAATACATTATAAGGGTATCCTTAAGGCATTATAATGAATGCATAATGCATTATAAAAAACCTTATAATGTGTTATAAAATCTAACGAATAATAATAACAACAATTATAATACATTGTAGCACTTACGTATTTGTGGTTATAACTTTTAAGAGTATGATTATTTATAACACACAATGAACACCATATTAAATCTACTTAATTTATAATGGGCTATATCATAGCTTGACATTGTTTATTTAAGATCTGCACAGTACCTTACTACATCTCTTGAGTGTAATTTATATATATATAAAACTAATTGTATTAGTAGACTTAGGTAGGGTAAGTAGAATGTTCACATACTTGCAAAGTATCCTATACTCAGTATGTCTGTTGAGGAACCATCAAAATAAAGTGTTAGCATACAGTATATTCAGCAGACACACAACTAATACTCTCATGACTGCTAGATGACATGTAGTTCCAGAGTTACTTATCAACAGCTGTATAAAGGGTGCCATCAAAATAATACAACTGATATTATGTACAAATAAAATGTTCAAAGCAAATGTGTCATATTACACATTAATCTGATCTGATATCTGATCTTTTGGCAGTTTTTTTATTATTATTATTAATTATAAGTAGTCTTTGTCTGCTTTAAGTACAGTAGCATAAGTAACGTGGCAAGATATGAGACTTATAATACATTATACCTATGAGAAATATAATCCATAGTAACTTAAGCGGATGGATCGTGTTCATTGTGTGTTATAAATCATCATACTCTTAAAAGCTATAACCACAAATAAGTAACTATTGTAATACATTAAAACTGTTCTTATGAATATTCATGAGATGATACAACATATTGTAAAGTTATTTTTAATGCATTATGCATTCATTATAATGCCTTAAGAATACCTTTATAATGTATTATAAATACGGGCTTCATAGAAAGTGTTACCGAATTGGGCTATAATAACCCCTACAAATACAACTCATATACACTATAAGCACTTTAAAAGAGACAGACATGTAGATGTTTGTGAAAGATGTTTTCTCTGTTTTGGATGGATGATCATTTTTAAATCATACCCTATTGCATCAAAATGTTACTATATTTAGGGGTGGATAATTGTAATTGATAATTGTATCAGTTGTTTATTATTCATGCAACAACACATATTACTGTTATAATTTGTATTAATAGCATTTGCTATATAGCTGATAACATTGTCTACTGCACTTGTGAATGTTTTTAGCATTATTTGTGAAAATGTAACTACCATACTGAATGACATGGCATAGACTTCTTCATGGCTAGTGTCTGTGTATTTCATTTATTTCTGTAACCTACTTGTTCTACAGATCTGTGTACTAGTGTTACAGTAAATGCTTCTGCTTTTGGCAGCGTTGATAACGTCTCTGAAAGATAATATCATGATATGTTTGCGTTTGCCTTATCGAATGCAATAACCTGTTCATGGGCTTTTTTGATTACTGTCAGTTTAAGTGCCAGCGATCAGTGTTGCCAGATATTGCTATAAAAAAAAAATATATATATATATATATATATCAAATTGAACTAAAATTATTTAAAATCTTTCACAATTAAGATAAAGATATCGTTGCCCCAAAAATGCAATGTCCTACTTGATTAACTTTCTAAAGTGTCAAGTTAAGTGAAAAAGACAAGTCCAAATATGCTTATAATATAACTGGCTGCACCTTTGCTCACACTCAAGGCTGATTTAAGGCTGATTTCACAACTCCCTCAAGCCTTGTTCACTCCGCCAGCGTCTCGCAGCAATCGTGTTAACACCACGGATGCTAAACATTCTTGCAAACTGTCTAAACTGAATTATACATGTCATGCAGACATTAATATGGGGAGTTTAACAGCAAATTAGTTATTCAGAGAACACATTTTATTTTTGAACATGAAAAATCTAAATCTAGAGAGAAGTCTGGAGACATATGCAGGAATTCACTAAGGGGTCATATGATGCGATTTCATGTTTTTCTTTGTCTTTGGAGTGTTACAAGCTGTTTGTGCATATATAGGATCTGTAAAGTTGCAAAGATTAAAGTCTCAAACCCAAAGAGATATTTTAAAAAAAAGTTAAGACTCTGCCACGCCTTCCTAAAACGGCTCATTCAAACACTCCCCCACATGTCTACGTTACGTTGTGGGAAGATTTGCATAAGACCGCCCAAACGTATACGCAATGAAAGAAGGTGTACGTTTTATTCTTGCTGTAGTATTGTTGTTGCCACCGTTATGTCGTAGAGACGCTGTGTTTCGTTGTGAAAGAGAAAGTACTTTGTTTGGCCTTCCAAATGAGTACACAACTAGAAATCAGTGGTTAAGTTGTATTTACAACACTGTTCCAGAACAGTACAATGCAAATATTCGAGTGTGTTTTTACAGAGGTTCTATTTCCTGAACCTGGGAGAGAATAGCCTATAGCCAATGTGAACACTATGAATAACTGTGATGTGAACACTATAAAGTGGGGCAATTCCAATGTCGCAAGGACAGTCTGATGCTTCTGACTCCCTGCCTGTAAGTACGTTTCGATATTTAAAGAATTTGCTACTGACTATTCAAACATGAGTCTTGAGCAATGTAGAGTAGAGCTTGTTTGGCGTTTCTACGATCACAAATGCAGACATGGTGTTATGTTTACGCGACGCGGCACAATGCATAAAAAGGCTGTATGCGTCATTATGATCCGTAATTATGTCCTCACTGAATGCATTAAATGCCTCGTTTATAGTGGGTTTAATTGTTTTTGTCTCGTCACACTGGGACTCGCCATCATAACATGGTAAGGAGCTTAATATTTCTGTCACACGCTTGAGGTATTTGGCCAATCATAAAGCACTGGATAGCTGGCCAATCAGAGCACACACTACTGTACAGGATGTAGAAAATAATGTGTTTTTTGAATCTCGAACCACGTAAACACATTGCATTACACCAAATACACAAAATAATGTTATTTTTAGCAACATCATATGACCCCTTTAAACATGACATTAAACTTTATTAAAATACAAACAAATTAAAATGTAGCATATAGTACGTGTATGAATTAGGGATGGGTCACGATTTTCGAATATTCGAATATTCTATTTAATTATAGAATATCGATTAGGTTGTGCGATTATTTTCTAAAGGTGTACCAGGGCTTGACAATAAAGACTGTCCGATGGCGTGAAGGACGCTCGGATTTGTCACTTGCCAGATCGGGCCACTGCAGGTGGTCACTAAATTGTATCATTTGCATGCGATTTTAAGCCTTGTTTGTTTAAAAATGTAAGCGATTAAAAAGCATTTGGGCGCGAAAGACAACTCCTTTCAGTACATGCGCGTTGTGTTCTGTTCTGTGTGAACAGTGCGAGCACAGACTGCCGCATCTCTGACACGCGCGAGCCGCCTGAACGGGCAAATACATGAAGTATGTCAAACTACCCCTCTTGGCAAGTAACTTTAGCAATAATTAATCTATATTGAATTTATATACTGAAGTACAGATGCACAGATTTATTTTAGAGCATGCGTGCTTGAACACAAACTGCACTGTCGGCACTCGGGCGTGGCACACATACATAGTGTGTACACAATACACACCGCATAGTGGCGCTAACCATGCTAGAGAACGGCACTTCTGATACGTGCAGGCTGATTATGCGTGATCAATAGATGTTTAGCATTATATTGAGAGGGTCGTTTGTTACAGCGTCCCAAACAACTCAAAATAATAAACCATAAAGTTAACAAAATGATGCACTCCACAGAGTGCTTCTCTCTGCCTTCACGTCCTGTTTCCCATTAATGAAGCCGTGACGAGCTCCTGCATTCAAATTATTCGTTTTTTTGCTGAAATAATAACGTAATATTCCACTGGTTGATATATTATATTTATATGCAAAATATTTGTGTTGTTTTTCGTGTTAAATGTGAAGAATGACAGGTTGGATGCCACACTTATTATTATTATTTTGGCAGAGTATACAGGTGTAATTTTCACTTTAACTTCAGGCAATGTAACATGATTTTATGATCGTAATTTTGACTTTATTCTTAAAATATTATGACGTTAATTATTTAGTTATTTATTTGAAAAAGATAAACTGATCAAACTTGCGCTGGCCGCTTGGTATTTAAAAAAACAAAAACTTTAATTTAACAAAAATAAGATGTTCCAATCATATTTCTAAATTAAATTAATAAAGAAAGGAAACAAATAATGACCAATTTGCTATTAAAACCCAAACTGAACTATTTAAATGGCTCAGCTAGGCGCGAGAGAGCGCGAGAGAGCCTCAGACTGCTGCAGGGATCTATATTCCTTCCTTGTTTCAATTCAAAGTTCACCGAACTAATTGTGAACAACACTCCCGTCTTCTTCCGAGCATGTGAACATGTTCATTTAATATATTTGTATATATGAAATAGGTTATTGTTATGAAGACAGGCGTTAAAATTAATGTTCACATAATAAGTGTCGTCATTCAGGCGGTTCACGTGTTTTAGCGTGTAATATGTTTTAAGAATGATATTCTGTTTAGCGCCAATATGTTTAACGCTTAATATTCATTGATGCATTAATCAGATTTAAGATTTTCTTTTTAATAATATGAATGTTCATGCTCATTTTAAAATAGAAATGTCTAGCCTTATAAGCAGTTGATAATCGACGGACTGTTCTGTTAATAGATGCCGTCATTCGGTTATGTTATATTAATATTTCAGCACTCATACTTTACAACCATTCATTTTCTTGGGTTAAGATAGACTATTCTCTAATTAATTAAACAGTTTATCATACAGATTGAAAGCCTGGATAGTCTCTCTCCCCCTCTCTCTGTGTGTGTGTGTGTGTGTGTGCGCGCGCGCGTGCGTGCGTGGGTGGGTGGGTGGGCTCGGGTGCATGCACGGGAGGGGAGCGATTTTCGAATAGTAATCGAATAATACCCAGTGATTATCGAATATTACTTTTGCTTAAAATGCACATCCCTAGTATGAATCATTCCCAATAATAGCTACAACAAATTTACAAAATTGGGTGAATTTTCATTTCATGTCGACTTAAATATGTAATGACAAACTTCTTATTCAGTACTATATATTATGGAGTTACACTTTATATTTGCTCTCTTCATTGCACTCCTCCTTGTGCAGTTTATTTGCATCCGAGCTCTCTTTGATTACATGATGAATAGTGCAATGTTTTTCTCAGTCATTTTAGCTAATCACTGCTAATTGCAGTCAGTCTTTTAAATACTACATGAGATTTTCATTCTCACGGACATCAGTGCTGGTTGTGCAGGAGTGCTTTTTGAAACCGTATTTTGTGAAAATATTAAGATGTTTTGGCTGTGAAGTCTTTGACTTTTACAGTTTGTTGTGTCTGGAATAGCTCTGTTATGCTTTTGTTGAAAGTTCACATATTACAAGGCAAGCTGATACCTTCAAAGGCCACACTTTTTTTCATTTGTAGGTTAGGCCTCAAGTAAAAGTGTTGTTTTGGAGTGACATATTGAATCTTTTTTTAACTATTGAACTCCAGACAGAAGGTGAAAGCACAGTGTGTCAGATCTTTTACTAGCTTATTTTCCTTCTACCAAGATAAAAAGTAACTAAAGGGACTGCAGTCAGTTGTTACATAACCAGTTTTGTGGATGAAGAATGAGAGAAAGCCCTGTCAAAGAAGTTCAGCTTTAAACGTTACTTATTTATAAAATATGTTAGACGTGTTATTCTCACATTTTACACTCTTGAATTAAATTATTCAGTGCGTGTCCTAGATATGCTCTCTCATATAGTGATAAAGCCAGAGGACATAATGACTACCATGAAATAGAGATAGGATTTGTTTGTTCAACACACAGCCCAGCTTATTGATACAAAAATTTCCTTAGCGATTTATACACATGGAGCCTGAGTCACACAGGGAGAGCAACACATGCTCGAGCTCTGGCAGTGACATCACCTGTCTTGTGGTCAAGTACAGTTCCTCTTGCTGGCTTTGGATTGGTGACTTGCTGGATTCCATGGAGCCTTTAGCTTTTCATAGTGGCCTCTCCTGCTTCTTTGCCTTTTAAACAAACTTGGAACAACCTCTCGGTTCCTTTCAGTTTGAAGCCTTCCATTTCTGCCCTTAGAGTCCCTCTCTGTAGTTCTTTTAGGTTTGTTTTCTCTTTTGCCGTGGCGAAATGAGCACCACGGCATCATACCGACAGTATCTTCAGGATCTTGAGGAAAAGAAAGGTTGGTTACAATCCATTTATTTTGTCTCGTTATTATTTTGCCTTGTATAAAATATCCCACATAACGTATACTCTAAGTCTCTGCGTTTATTACAGTTGTTTGAAAAGATAGCTCACACTGGTACTCCGTACGTTGAAATCCTGTGTGTTTGTGACTGGACTCAGGAGCTTGATAAGAGCTCAGTCAATGGTAAACTGCAGGCAGGATTCAAATGAAGAGGTCGGCTGTTGTACATTAGCTTGTTAACTCTGTAGTAACCATGTACATGCAGATACTTAAGAACTATAGTCCTTCAATAAAGGGAGATTTGTAGTCATATTGAAAAACTAGGGTCATAATTAGGTTTTAGCAAATGCACCAATATGTGACTCAAGGCTATTGAGATTAACATCAAAGTAAACTCACACCTTTCACCTTCCCTTAGGCACTCCAAGGCATTCAAATACGTTGCTATGGTAGCTTTGAGTCATTCACCAGTTATTAGTGGTTTTGATGACATTTGAGGTTGTTTTGGTAATTGATGCTTTGCGTGTGTCAAAAGTTGGTTTCTTTCTTCTGATAATCCTGCCCACAATAATGATTTAGTGGCTGAGTTTATACATGTGTTTGACTGTGTGTTTTGAACATGTAGGGTGTATTCCTCTCCAGCTGTGCTGAATGGTCATAATTTGGTTAAAAGGGAGTAGTTCACCTTCATTCAGACTATCTCTCGCTGTGATCACTTGACAGCCATGTGACTTCTTATTGGTTTGCCTGGATATCAGCACCCATCTGTTTGAACCTTCAAATGACACCCGTTGTCTTGAATGAAGACAAACTTGGCTTCCTGCAGACGGAAGAATCACCTTCCATTTGTTATATTGTTAATTGAAGATAGTTTGGTATTTCCTTTGTAATTCAATCCCAGATCATGGGGCCGACATTTGCACAGGCTGTTAGTGGATGGAAACAACTGCAAGAGTGTTGATCATACGGAGCACAACGGGGTGGGTGGGGTTGGACCCTAGTAATACCTAGACAGGAACGCTATTGTCTAAGGCCTACCAGGTCTTTTACAAGGTAAATCCCAATATTATGTTGAGAAAGGTCTTTGTAGGAAACTTAACTCACCGAAATAATATTTTTATCAGGTTAAGCTTCAAGAAGATTATGTTTGAGGATACTACAGCCTAGTTGGTATCAGTAAAAGCCGTATACTGAGGCCATTAAAGATTCCAATGTGTCTGTTAAATGGTATTCCCCCTTAAAATGAAGGTTCCAAAAAGTGGGTTCAAGCTATAGAAGAACTAGTTTGTGTTCCACAAAAGACTTTTTTTAAATAACCATTTTTACTTCGTGTTAAGAATATTCTTCCACTCTAAAGAACCTTTTGTGCAAAAGGATATGTTTTGTGTATGTTAAAGAGTATTATTCATAGAACCATAGATGACAACAAAGACCATTTATTTTTAAGCGTGTAATAGAATTAGGCAAGGTATAGCTGTGGTACGTTTTTGTGGTAGATGATGTTTCAGGTTGGAGCCCCTGGACTGTGTTTGGAGACAGATGGTAGATGAATGCTTGTAGATTAGAACAGCAGGTATATATGCGACGGCTAGTGTTTGTATCTTGAAATCTGGTCACTGTGGCTTGATTCCCTGTGCTGTCTCCCCCAGAACTATAATCCACCTAACCCTGATTAGTCTCAATCCCCCTCAACCCTGGCTCAGACTCTGCAAGCTCACCACCAATCTGCAGACAGTCCATTCTCTAACTCCCTGAGATCTAGGGATGCAGCGATTTAACCGGTTTTACTATTAACCATGCTTTAAAACGTCACGGTTAATTAATCATAAAGGTTCCGCTACACCGAGTGTTTCTGTTGCACGGAACCGAACTGTTGCAACTTGCACAAAATGAAAACAAAGTTACACTAGCGGTGCACAAGATTAAAATACCATGCTTATCAGAGACACTGAGACTATTACACACACTAGATTAACTATGACAGAGGAACCAAACAGTGATCCTTTATTTCCACCAGAGAATGTCTGAAGTCGATAGTGTGGGACCATTTTGGTGCACCAACAATGACCAGCGTGGCATTTAAATATTGCCGTAAAAAATATCTGTTAAAGAGTTTACATAAGGGATAATGCATGGCTAGCCAACCTGTTCTCGTTGTGAAAAACTATTTTAATGCACGACGTGAAGGCAAGGACCACCTGATGCGAAGTTCGCTATCTCTAGCATTCTGCTCGCTTCAGACAGAGATGAAATAGTGCGATGAGAGACAGAGAGAGAGACACACAGAGAGAGAGAGACAGAGAGAATGAGAGAGAGAAAGTGAGTGAGAGAGAGAGAGAGAGAGAGAGGTGACTGTTGCGTGTGATTTAGCTTACCTGCATCTGCACATCACCAAACAATGAAGATTTGAGATTAGTTATTTAAACAGTTATTTTACCCCCTCTTTGCTGATTAATATAGCGATCCAGTATCTAAGCTATTTTATTAATGAAAGTCGCTGGGCAGCGTTGACAACAAGTTTCTGTCCTCCTAAATGTTTGTGTGGGCAGCTCGATCTCACAAACCAAAATAATAAACATGATTTTCTCAGGCCATATGTAAAATCAGATTAATAAAGATTATTAATATAAATAAGTATGGATGACAGTTGATTACAATAATAGTTTAGTTTATTCCCCTCGTTAGTAACAGTGTTCTCTGTGGGATAAATAAAGTTCATATTTGTCTTATATTAATAATACTTAATTAACATTGTGATTTATCATCCCTGTTATGGTATTATTCATAAGCAGAGCCCTGCACGGGCCTAAAATATAGGCCCTAGCCCGGCCCGTGTCAGACAGCTTATCAGAGTTACCAGCCCGAGTCTGACCCAAGCCCGTATTTTATTTTTCCCTTCTCCCAAAACAGCTTATACTATACTGTTTCAGCAATTAGAATACTTCATTTATGTATGAAATGGCAAAGTGGTTGTATTTCGTTTCGTTATTTTATTAAGGTAATTTAGAAAACTGTTTGGAGCATTTTTTTATTTGTTAAATGTAAGTTTCTGTTTTTTAAAGTAGATAACGACCAGCTGCCAGCGGCAGACAGTGAGCTGGGCATATCATGTTTGATCAATTTAGACATGATAAATATATCTATAGAACGCTTTAAATTAGTACTAAATGAAATAAAACATATAGAAAACAAAAACTCTTTCATTATAATCATAATCCGTAGATGCATTTCTTAAAGGCGAGTCTAAAGAGGAGATGGCAAGTCGGGATCTGCAACTTCATCCTTGCGACACCGACTTAGAAAACACTAGTTTATTAATATTAATATAAAATTTAAAATATAACATTTATTCTAATAATAAAACTTCTCCAAGGTCCAAAAACAGATTGCATTCTTCACTTGAGTTCATACTCCACATTTATTCATCAAGTACACGCCCCACCTCACACATGTACAGTCAGACAGCTGGCAGAGAATAATAGCTTTGCACCATCCAACTTCCCATCTGTGCAAATATACGATTTATTACATACGACAAAGCTTTGTAAAGATGCTCCATAAATGTCAACATGAGCCTTAGGCACTCACACACTACAGAAAGCTTTGACACTGTGTAAGATGAATAGGAATGTGTGAGATCTTTGAGGATGTGAAAAGGACAGGTCAGTTTGAAATCAGGTGGATACAGGGAATTGGAGTTGGGTCAGTGATATGATGCTCTTTGTGATGCTTTCGTAATTTCTATAAATTTATTCTGAAATACATTTAAATAAATGGTATTGACACATGAGCATGTTTTCAATTTCTGAATACAAGGCACCTTTAAATAAAAATGGTCGATTCATATTTTTTGTATAGAATACTGCAGTTTATTATTAATGATTTATTCATGTACATCTTTCTTTTTTTAATTCACATGCTATTTTTTGCTTGTTTTAAATATATCAGGGTAATGTCCAGTGATATTTATGAATCAGTAATCCATAGACAATAATATAATTCATAAAATAAATGACATTTTTTTTTTTTTAAGTATTTTCCCTTTTCTCTATCATGAACAGAGGACACTCTTATTTATCATTGACCCGTTTCTGAAAGCAAAAGTGTTTCCATCTGTTTAAAGTTGTCATCCAACAATAAGTGCCCACATCAGAGTGTGTTAAAAGTTAACAGTTGCTTTCACCTTCCTTTTGCCTTTTACCAGAGGCCGTCTATTTGGGTCACCTTGTAACATTTTTGATTCGGTTAGTACATGACCTCATATCACACGCTGCTCCCCCTTAGTATTCAGGAGTATTTCTACTGTCTCGTGTATGTCTGTCACACATGCATGCTGAAGCTACAGAAAGCATTGGCTTTAATTGCAGGCTTCCTGGCTGTTTCAAGTAAACCCCTCTGGCCCAGAGTGCTCTGGTGTTACTGATCAGCTAACTATCAGCCCTGATGTGTTTCCTCCTCTTGATTATATCATCACATACCATAATGAGCCTTTGATCTGCTGCCAGACCTCACGGCCAACCAAATTAACTCACACAAAACTCTATGATGGAGTGCCTGTTCTGGATCATAGTTGTTACATTAAGAGTTGTAAAATGTGAGGTAATTTGATTTAACAGACACACAGCTGGTGACTGAAGGAGGATTTCCTGGTCATTTCTCACTGACTGATTACGCACTGTTGCAGTTCAAGTGTTTCTCGCTATTTTTCCCCCTTAGAACAAAGTTCAGACTAGTTTGTTTGCTTGTGTGTGCATGTTTATGTAATTGTGTGTATGTGCTGGTGTGTGTGTGTGTTTGTCTGAGATGCAATTAATTGATTTAAATGCAGATTATTTATTTGCTTAATTAAAATATTCATGTGGAAAATATAAATAACTACCATGCATTGCAGATTGTTCCCACAAATGATAGGTTTTAATTATGATTATAAAACACAGATTAAATTTGATGTTTAACAACACATTTGGTTTTGATTCATAAGATTTAGCTCCCACTTTGGTTTCATTTCACAGGTATCTGCACGCTCTAGTTTGATGTCAGTTACATTTAATGGCTTTTTAATCTGTTTTCACCATTTTAAAGCAACCACTGTTGTGGAGATTGTCTGTATGCAAAGAACTGAATAATTGTTGATTATTATTTGCCTTGTGAACTATTGTCGTTGCAGTCCTAGCGGAGATGCACAGAAGGCACGAAGGATTGTTATGCCAGTGCGTGCAGGCCGAGGTAGTTACGGAGATAAGCACTCTGCATATCTCCTGTGTGCCAGCTGGGTGTGGCAGACCCAGATGAGAAACCCACTTCAAAACAGCAAAAACACTGCTAGTGAAAAGATGAAGGCGTTATTACACGGTCCTGTCATTAGGGGTCGACCGATATGTGTTTTTCAGGGCCGATACCGATACCGATTATTACAGATCAAGTAGACCGATAACCGATATTTTGAACCGATATCGTGTCTGGTGTAAAATGAAAATTAATGCCAAAATTAATAATAACAAGAACTCTGACAAAAACGTTCTTTAAATGCTTTTAAACATGTCTTTAATTCTGAAAACTGTTAATAACAACAACATTTCCGTTGGTTTTAATTTACAGTACAGTGCAAATGAAGGCATAAAACATTAATTTAATTTATCTTTTAATCAAATGAGAGTTAGACTTTATTTTTGGCAAACAAATGAGTTTACTATTAAAATTAAAACATGGAAGAAATAGCGTATTGTGTGATTATTCTCAACAAAAGTTGTAATAATTGTTGTAGTTGTATTACGTATACAGTAATATATTCGGCTAAACCGAACTTATATTTTGACAGGTTGCCATGAGGACCTTTTAAGTTTCTGTAGCCTATGTATATATGATATGACGATCGTTTTACTCAAATGAAACAGTCAAATGCTCATGAAGTGACTCTCGGAGCAGTTCTGGGGATGTTGTTCGTGTATTTATGTCCTCATTTATGCTGGAAACACCGCGAGCATCACACGCTCTTCAGTATGTATGTGTGCAGTAAATGAAACCGCACGTCTGTGTCATTCATTAACAGAGATGCAGAACATCCAGGATTCATATTTAAAGTGTTTTTGCGGCTTAATATTTATAGATACTAGTCCATAGCGCGAGTCGATTTAAGTGTACTGACCTAGTTTTGATCAATTCATCCAAACTTCGACACATTCCGCGACATTCCGCGTTATACGGTAAATTCCAATATATGACTGCATTCCGCGATTCCGCCCGCATTTTCCGCATCGCGGACATCATAGGTTATATTGAGGTGTTTTGCAACTTCAGCAACGTCTGCTGCTGCTTTACCTTTGAGAGACAACTGATACGTGATCACTGACGCAGCTCCAGTTAGCATGTGCTTTCGGTGTGAGACTGCCTTCAGTTTTCCGCGTTGATTGGTCGGACTCGTGACTCTCTACATATCAGATGAGCGGTGGGCGGAGATTTCTCTCAGAGATTGAGAGATCGCCTCACTCTCACAGTGTTGAGCCCAGACAGGCTGCATCGAGCCAAATAGTGCATTTAAAAAATAAATAATTTCACCTGTATTATTTAGTCACCAATAAATAATTTCACCTGTAAATAGTATGTTTGTTTGCATTATAAAAAAAATAACAAAAAGTAAAAAAAAAATTATACAAAAAAAATATCGGCAAATATGTTTTGAAAATGGCCGATATCGATAATCGGTAAAATGCTTAATATCGGCGCCGATAATCGGCCAGGCCGATAATCGGTCGACCCTTACCTGTCATGCCCTCTGTGGGCATGTCCTAAATTCGGCTTAACTGCACATTTCGCGGCTCATTCTGCTGTCCTCTCTTATTGCTGTTCTTAAAGTTGATCTCTTTTAAAGTGTGTTTTTTATTACCTTCTTTGTGTATCATTTCACTCACTGTGTAATTAGGGTGGATCGTTACCACATTTTGGCTTAGGTAGAACACAAGTCTCTAGAACTAAGGCAACAATTAAACCATTTCAAGTGGCCGATGAAATGATTTAATAGATTTAGTGTCAATAATATGGGATTAAACAAATAGTTCACCCAAAAAATGAAAATCTGCTGTTAATTTACTCATCCTCAGGCCATCCAATATAGTTTGATTCAGCAGTTAATTTGTGTGACACATGAACATAACTTTTAACTTTGCTAAATATTGATTTATGTACACTACCATTCAAAAGTTTGGGGTCAGTATGATTAAAAAAAATATATATACTTTTAAGCAAAGGCACATTAAATTGGTCAACAGAGACATTTATAAAAGCACGTAATAATGTATTTCAAATAAATTGCTATTTTGAACTTATTTATTCATCAAAGAATCCTGAAAAAGATGTATCACAGTTTTCAAAAATACTAACTGTTTTTGGCGTTTTATACTAATAGTGAATGTTTCTTGCATATTAGAGTGATTTCTGAAAGATCATGTGACACAGAAGACTAATTATGGATGCTGAAAATTCAGCTTTGCCATCATTGGAATAAATTACATTTTAAAATGTATTAAAATAGAAAATTACAGAGACCCTAAAGGGACATTTGCAAAAAAAAAAATATATATATATATTTTAACTTTTGCTTGCGCACGAGAAACTATTGCGTGCTCACGAGAAACTTTCGCGTGTGCACAAGAAACTTTTTGCGTGCTTACGCATTAGTTTCCGGTTGCGTCAATTTCTCCATTTTACAACAAAGGAAATAAGAGCATGGATGCACATTAATTAATCTAATTGAGATCAATAGTTTCTTGGGCGCACGTGAAAGTTTCAGTAGTGTGTAAATTACAGAATAAAACCGTGTCATTTTCAGATTATTAGTTTAATGTGAATTTTTTACACTTCACTTCTTAACTGCCAAATTGCTCTGGATAAGCAGCACAATGTCACATGAATCAGATATAAAATATATTTTTATATCACTTTTTATTACCACACTATGCCCCAATCTACTATATAATAATCTTACCATATAGTGGGAAGCTGCTCTCTCTTAAGGTTGTACAACCAAGTTAAGTTACTGGTTGCTCACTCCATAATCACAGAGTATAGTTAGAGGGTAATTATGGCTGTAGAGATTGTGGTGCGAAGATCTATTGTTCCAGTCTTGTGATGTGCATATGGGTGTGTTTGTGTTGTGTGTAGGAGTTCCCAGCAGTCCCCTGAGCCTTGCTCATCTTCATAGTGCTCTGTTCCTCCCCTACTGACTCAAACGAGGCATTACTGATAGAGACTCCTCACGCAAATGTTTTGTCTTTCTGCCAGTCCTCCCATGTATCAGCTCAGAGGCTTTGGTTTCGAAACCTGTCATTTCCTTTTCAGACCAGTCTTTGTTGTTTTTAGATTTATTTTTGTGTATTATAAATCAGTTCTTCTTGGTTGGTTTTGAAAAGTCTTAGGCTTGTTGCATGTGTTTTTGGTGCTTTGATATTCCATATTGACTGTAGTGCATTTTTTCCTAATTGTAAATCAGTTTAGCTGACTGCAGTTTTGCTTAAATTGACCCAATATAATAATTTTAAAAGGTCACCTGATGTAAATTATCTTGCATGTGGCTAATGTATTTAATAATCCATCAGGGAAGCCAATTTCATATCAGTCAATAAAAACATATTTACAACACCTTTGACCTTCTGGCTTACACAATTCTATTCTGTTCCTGTATGTTGGTTCTCCACCTTGACATTTGCTCTTTGTGTCTCAAACTAAACCACTTATAAATCTATCAACTGATTCCAGCAGATGTTTATTACTGATCTGGAATGAACTGCAACTTTTTGCTCAGGCTTCTGTTATGGTGGGTGATTGATTCGTTCTCACTGCATTATTACCTTCAACATTACATTATCAAATCATTTAATAGTACATTTTATTTTCTTGAAACTCTGTGCTGCTAAGGTGTCTTGAGCAGTTTTTGCTTAGGGAAAACCAGGATTGTAGTGAATGAGTCAGAGTTTAGTGGCATCGCTCAGCCATTGATTAACAAAGATAGGGAAGTGAATCTTGATAGAAAGCACCTTTAATTTGAGGAGGAGCTAAAGACATATGATCATCCATTACCAATCCATCATCCTTCCCCTTCTTGTCAAGTAGAAGTATTGCTTTAGATAGCAGCTTTATCTTGGGAATGATAATACTTGCGCTGTTCCAAAACCTCGGCAGCATTGTAAGGTATCAAAAAAAATAAACCTTCTTTCTCTTTATCTTTCTCTCCTTCCCTTGCTAGCTCGTACTTATTTGAACAATGTCTGAGACCTGGTGTTACAAGCACTTCCTCTCTGTTTGCCTCTTCAAGATGAATCGCTTTGTATTCCCCAATTGGAAGTCACTTTGGATAAATGTAAATGTATCATTGTCCATTTTCTAAATGCACTTGAGTATACGTTTCTCATATCAAACTTCATCTTCTGGTGAAACGTCAGACTTCTCTCTGGTGATGCATGCAGGACATCTCCAATCATTTAGTCTGCTTATACACTGAACCTTTCTTACAGTCGACTACAAGTTCGATCACAAATCAACAACTAATGTATAAAACTATTTTTTTTTCGTTTTCGATAATCAGTTTCAGTATGTCAGAAGACATCTGTCACTATTTCTGTTATGTTGATGCTTTACACACTCTTCTTGCGGCAATTTGGGAAAGATTTTATCGCTTGAGCTGAACCATCCCAGTAAATC
This sequence comes from Gymnocypris eckloni scoliostomus, assembly GCA_027564155.1. Lineage (NCBI taxonomy): Eukaryota > Metazoa > Chordata > Actinopteri > Cypriniformes > Cyprinidae > Gymnocypris > Gymnocypris eckloni. Next base: position 16,207,120 of record CM050421.1, read on the forward strand.
AATGCAGATATACTTTGCAGTAGGTAAATTTTGTTTGTTTGTGTGTAAAAATGGAGAGAAGGCAAAAGTGATTGATAGTGAACATTAAACCAGGAAGTTGTGCCGCATAAGAGAGTTCAATAGTGGTGATTCCTTGTGGTTTTCCCTAACCTTATGCCTGCTAAACCATTGCCTGTAAACATGTCTTTCTCTATCTGTGTGTGTGAGAGAGAGTTCTTACATTCATGGATATTTGTTTGTTTCTTCTGTACTGGTTGGGGCCTGTTGATCAGATGAATGCATGTTGGGGCCCTATGCTTCTCTCATTCAGTTTCCCTCTCATGGCCCCAATATCTCACTTAATTCTCTTTATTCTCACCATTTTCTCCTGGTCCCAGTTAAATATTTTTTGACCAGAACTTTTCTTAATGGATTATTTCATTTTAATGCTGACAGCACAAACAATTAAAACACTCTAGAAGCGCTTTGCTTTTTCTTAGCTTCTATAATCTTACTCTTTTCCCCTTTTTGCCCTCTATCTCTCCTGTCCTTTATAGTTAGGCATTGTGGTGAACTTCAAACAAGCCGAAGCTCTCAAGGGTCCAGTCCTTCTCAGCAAGGCTTGGGCTCCAGGCCTAGAGTGGTTCGTTAAAAACGGATTACCTTTCCTTAATGAAGCAGCTGCGGTCAGACTCATTAACAAGGCGACTAGTCATTTAATGCGTTTTTGATTTAAGAAAACCTGCATTACTGTTTGACAACATTTAGACCTCCTTACCAATAAGACTTTTCTTTTCAGGAAAATCCAACAACTTTGAATGGTTTTGTCCATCCTAATGGAACCCCATGAGCATGACTTTTGGTTAGTTCTCCCAAAAGGACAATTCTGTCATTAATTACTCACCCTCATGTCATTCCAAACCTGTAAGACCCTCCATAGAGAGCAATGCAACTGAAATGTTCCCAGGCCCAGAAATGTAGTAAGGACATCGTTAAAATAGTCCATGTGACATGAGCATGCGTCGTGGTACTCACGATAATTGAATAAAGTTGCAGAAAGCAAGACCGTGTCATTCTCACTTTTGAAAACATTCTGACAAAGTTAAGCGTCTGTGATTGTCAACTTTCCCAAGTTCCCACCACTGGAAAAGATGCATCAACTGGACTTTGGTCAATGTCTCTTTTGGGTTTCTCACAGGGAAATAGAGGTATTTTATGAAGGGTCAAGTGGCTGACAGAGGGCAAGGCCGGTACCTAATTTATGGGTTACCGTGGTGATGACAGGAGCTGGGGGAAAATGGTGGTGGAGGCGGTGGTGACGTTCTTTCTTTAAAGCTTGTATTTGTGTATCCTCGTATTCCACCCCTTATTTTTATATTTTCTGTCTTTCTTTCTTACCATGTCCTTCTTACTGTCCTTTCCCATCCCCGACCTCTTCTTGAAATGTGTCTCTCTCTCCACATCCCCTCCCCCTCTTCCATTCTTTTCCCACTATTAACCTGTGATTAAGTAAGCCTGTCGTCAGCTCGGTAGATTTGGCTCCTGGGTGAAAGAGGGATGAGAGACTTGTGCTCTTTCACCACTGAGGTGCGAGAGTAAATCGTTAATTTTTTTCCACTTCATTCCTATCGTATGGACCTGTTCTTGCCTAATGACTTTGTGCTCCACTTCCTGGCTGCAGTGGCAAAGTGGCTCAATAAAAAGGACCTTTTAAACTGCATTGAACTGAGTCAGGCAGCGCAGCCATCGGCTCTGACGCAGCCATGGTGTCAGTGTCCACACACTAACACACAAACACTCAGCTCGTCATGTTAGGTTCACTGATTTCATGGCAGATGAACTTTAAAGACGAACTTTGTGTTGACAGTTGAAAGGGTGACCCCTCAAACTGACACTAGGTAGGTTTATTTATGTTGGTTCATTCACATTTGTCTAAGAGGCCCAATCCTGGCATGAGCTCACTTTGTATCTGTCAGCACCAGCACTGCATGGTCCACCTGGTGGTCACACTGGGATTTTCTAATTATTTTCTCCTTTATTGTTTTTAATAAATAATAATCTTTAAGCATAAATAAACCCAATATGTTTTTTGGGGGATGTATTGTAGAGCGTCATGTCTTAAGCTCATAACTGTCTCTGTAAAGGTTCTACAGGGGCGGGTTCATTCATGTAATATTTAGAGTATACTCAGACTGTCTGCACAAAGTGTTTGTATAGATGGTCTCAAGCAGTGAGATTTAACCTGTGTTAAGCTTTGCCTCTGTACCGTGTCAGTTCTATTTGTTTGTGTGGAAGCATGCATGGTGTCTCCTCAGATCAGCCCTTGTCTGAAGTCAGTCTGCAGCTTAGTTTATACTCTGTATAATTGTGTATGTGACAAATAAAGCTCATCTGAGCTTAATAATTATATTATTATACACGTGCTGAGCGCTGCCCATTCACCTTGTCAAAACAAGCACACTCTACCTGTTACTCTGCAGGACGCCAGTCAGTTTCAAGAACTTCATTTAGACAAAATCCTATTATTGTCTTCATCTTGTAGGTGTGTAACTTGAATTAGGCCCATCTCTTTAAATTCCAAATGAGTAGTCTTGTGGTTTTTCCTGTTCTTTCAATATTCAGCAGTTTCATCATGATACCTGCCTCTCATCACGTGAGTTTCTTGTTGTACCTGTGCCACGTCTGGAACATTACTGATGTTTGTCGTCATTATCAGGCGGGTGAAAAGCAACATATCTGAGTTGAGAACTGTCATGTTATGTCTTGTGTGACTGTTGTTGACATTACAAGTGGCAGTGCAGCCTTTGGCTTAACAAGAGGGAGTTGAGCCATGCTATATTCACATCCTATGACTGTTACCACACTGCCCCCTATCATTATTTCTTAGTATTACAGTGAACTCTGTCAGCATTATGAGAACATTATTTTTATATGTTTTTTTTTATTTATTTTTTATTATTATTGTGTATTTAGAGGGTTATGTACTTTTAATTATTAAGCAAGACTGCTTTTATGTTTGGGAAATTACACCAAAAATCGACCAGAAGTAAAGATACAAACCCATGTTTCTTTTCTTACCACAGCTGTCAAGCTCTTAAAATTAGAAAAAAGTGCACCATAGATGTATCATAAAAGATGTATTCACTATATTCGAAGACTTCCAAAGCCATATGATGGCTTGTGACTAGTCCACATTTGTCTTTGAAGTCTTTTAGACTGTAGCTGAGATGTACAATTTATTCTAAGGGGGTCGTTCACAAAGAACACGTTTTTCCATTCCATTGTGCTACTTATCCATTTTTTTTTCTATGTACACAGATGCTAAATAGACATGTTTGACCATTGCATTTGCGTCTTTTGCACAAGTTAAAATAAGTTCAAAATCAAATTGTAAAAAACAGATCTCGAGACCTTTTTCTCATTCCACTGCCCACATCTCACGTTTTTTAGAGCATTCTGTGCGAATGGCCCCTTAACACATTAGGGACTCATGTGGATGAAATGACTGATAAACTAGTGATCGTACCAGAAAATACTGCTGTCTGTGACAAAACTCTCTTTTTTGAGCCATATTGTTCATGAATGTGCTTTTTCACAGTGGCATTTTTTCCGCCTGTCTTCCTACGCCCTGCCTTTGTTTGCGGTCAGCATATTCCCTGTGACCTTGTGATTGATTTGGAGGAGGAACACTAGGCTGAAATGGTGATGACATTTTGTAGTGCAAGAAAACCCAATTATATTTTTGGTTACATTTGGGTGGGGGTTTAGACATTAGGGTGACCATGTCAGCTTCCTCGTTGAATTTCATATTTAAATTTGCAAGAGATCTCCATTTTCTCCTCTCTGTCTCTCCACGTTATCTGTGCCTATCTCTCGGGGGAAACGCCTTTTCCTGCAGCTTACCTGTGATGTCATGCATCACATACTGTTTGTCCTGTACATGTGCACTATGCACTGTGCAAACAGTCTTCATTGTTTTTCTTCTGTATACCCAAGTAGCATTTGAACCGGACCTTCAGGAACACCCGTCGTCTCGTCTTATGACCTGGGCTTTCTATGTCATCTGCTTCTGTCATTTTCTTTGTATTCATTTGACCTTTGCTTTGGGCAGAATCAAAATCGCAGCTGCCTAAATGCCTGGGTCATACTTGAACCAAAAATCTAAAGAACAAAAAATAAGTAATATTTTTCAACTATTAACTGCTGCTTTAAAGGGTCAAACTTTTTGCTATAATTGCTCAAAACGGGTTGTAATTCTGAAAACTGCCATGAAAATTGTAAATATGTAATAATAGATATGGCTTTCATAGTGGGCTATATACTTGGTAGTATATTTTATTATTTTAACTATAAATTAGTGTTATTGTTAAAAAAAGTTTTAAATATAGATTGAAAATAAATATTTGAGACTGAAATTAGAAATGCTGTTGGCAACCAACTAAAATTAAAAGAAAATAATTGTTTTT